>CACRXK020000245.1:9033-90479 GCA_902702795.2 Paramuricea clavata | reverse complement strand
AAATTAGTAATATTCCGAAGTTTCGTTGCGAAATGTTGTAAAATGAGGATAATATAGCCTTGCGAAGTTTGCCGTTTTTCAGTCATTTTGTATTACAAATGGGAAATTGATAATCAGTTTGATCATCTGATTATCAATTTCCCGTTTGTCATCTTAAATGATTGGAAAATTACTGTTACAGCAACTTTGGTACACAGTTGTTTAGTTATCATTCGAAGGTTTTTAGAAATTATTGGAAAGGCGCTGCCCCCCCCCCTCTCGTGGCCCCACCCTGGTGGTGTCTGAAGTTGTGCAATATTGAAAGAATGAGTTTTATTTGATTAATTTACGATTCAGTAAATCAATCTCCAAATGTGTCTGAACTACCTGACGATATTTCTCAAACATGTTGGTCCGGTGTAGACAGAATTCTATAATAAACTGCCGTGGTTTGTGTCTGAACTATACCTGAAAATATTTCTCAAACATGGTGGTCCAGTGTAGGTATATCAACTTCAAATTGAACTTCAAATTCAACTTCAAATTCAACTTCAAATTCAAATTCAATTATAGTATTCTACAATGAACTACTTGAAAAGATATTCTGAACTACTTGAAAAGATATCTCAAACGTGGTGGTCCAGTGTAGGTCATATATTCTACAATAAGCTGTCGTGGTGTGTGCCTGAATTATGTACTGATATCCCAATAAATTATTCTCAGAATGTAGGCAATCTATGACGTACTGTGCATAAAAATAGAAATCAAAGATAATTTTTGTTCTGTACATATAAATGCTGCTGTACTAGATATTAATCAAAATGACACGGAAATAGACGTAACATCGTGTAGGTGTTACTTCAGATAACGCTGGAAACTAGATAAGAATTAATGAAAGTAATTCTCATTTGTTGATGGATCAACATTCATGATTCATGTATAGACTAAATTTTGATCTAGGCAAAAAGAACAAAACCCATCACCACAGCTAGAAACAGCATGTTAAACTTGCAAAGTTTGGCCGCGAAATGTTGTAAAATGTAGAAAATATAGCGCTGCGAAATTTGCAAATTTTGTATTAATTTGTATTACGCGCGGGAAATTGCAACACATTTGGGCCGAAAGTGGTGCAAATTCTCGTGCGTAGTACAAATTAATACAAAATTTTCAAATTTCGCAGCGCTATATTTTCCTCATTTTACAACAATTCGCAACCAAACTTTGCAATTTTACTAATTTTAACATGCTCTTTCTAGCTGTGGTGATGGATTTTGTTCTTCTTGCCTAGATCAAAATTTAGTCCTATAGCTGGAATTGCCAATTGCTTTAAGCGCATTCTTTTTTTTTAAGAGGAAAATTGCCAAGAAAAATTCTGCTTTGCCACGAACAGCTCTAGACTGATCGTCGTGACCGATCGTCAAAATGTTGTCAAATATCAATCACTGATAGATAATAGATATTAAATTAAGATTAAGATTTCAGTGATCAAAATATGATATCACATCATTTCTGGCGTGCTAATTTCCTAATTATCTCATGTCCAATTGGTATTTTCAACAAAGAAAGCTTTGGTTTGATAGGCCATGCAACTACCTGACAAAATACAAGGAGATAACACAAGGGGCATTGTCCACAGGGCCGCCGAGTGGAGGGGGGGGGGGCAAATTGCCCCGGGCCTCCCCAACTCGAGAGCCTAAAATTGAGTAGGTTCTTTAAATTGGTCAGAGCATTTTTGAAATTGAGGGGCCCCTTACAGTAGCTCCACATGCAGTCTAGCTAAGGTCTAGTTGGGTCTAGCTTAAAAATAATGATGTCATAGGGCCCCAGAGAAGATTTGCCCCGGGCCCCGCGAATTCTCTCGGCGGCTCTGTTTAAACTTAAGAAAATATTTGTACTTTTCCACCCCCAGGACTGCATTTCGTGCCATTGGCCTCTCAACAACTCAAATCTATAGGGTCTGTCTGGGGCTCGGTCTGGGGCATGCTATCCACTTATAAAATCTAAGGTATTTACAACACAATGTTTAGCATTTTTAAAAAGACATTGAATCGTTCGAAGATAAAGGACAGGTGATAAGATTCACAAAGCAAATTTCAGTTACTAGAATATCAAACTCCCTTCTAAATTCTATTTTTCTTCCCATGTTTTACTTATATTTTAATAAAGAAAAGGGACTTTGACTGGGCGGCGGCACCATGGGGGCTGGAAGGGCTTTACCTCCCCCCTTCTCCAGTTATATAGTTAAAAAAGGCCCTGTAGGACAGTAAATATCACGGACAATAAATTCCATATGGCTAGTAGTCCAGTTGCATATAGCGACCAGTTGCCCTCTAAGATACACGAGTAGTACGTGTACAATAGTCGCAGACAATTACATATGGATGACACGACAGATGTCGAAACTGTTGCCATGGCAACATTCATATTAATCTCATTTTAACGAGCCGTCATGTGGAACGGACGTAATAAGCATTTTGAATTGACAATCTCAACACAGACAGTCTCACTTCAGTTGTTGGGTCCATATACACAAAGCCGTCGTGATTTTGTAAAAAAATCAAAGGGACGACACGTTAGCTTAGTTTGGGAAAGAGGATTGAAGATATGGCCTTAGAATCAACGGTTAGATCAATTCTTGTTTATATGTATGCATGATTTTTGTGTTTTCGGAGCAGTTTATATCAGACTGTGGTATAGAATACATTGGGAATAGATTGTTAAAGATTAAATGTTTTTGACAGCAGTGAAGAGTATATTGCGGTTCAGCTTTTTGAAGCATTTTTACAAAAAATACCTCTGGTATATTCTGTTGATGACTGCGTTCAGCTTATATTCAAGATGCTGTATATAGTCGCTCTGTGAGACGTTCTTCGCGCGCAAACGGACGCATGACATGGATCGCGTTCAATTTGTACGATATCGTACGAATTTCCGTGTCATTCCACACGCCTCTTGGGAAAGTGGTCTGCATGAGACTGACGCCCAAATGTACACTGCAACTATATACCTTTGTATCATGTTCTTTTCCTCAAGGAAGATCGTATCTTCATTTTGGATGTGGGCGATTACATCTAGTTTATACACGAAAGCCGCTTCAGGCTATTTCAACGCCAGGCCGCGAATGCATGCGAGGCACACGTAGTCAACGATTCGGCCGTTCCATTTATTCACACGAGAATTCGTCCGATCGTGCATCTGCAGTGCTCGAAAATTCAGACGGTCCGTGCAAAACTTGAAAAATCGTTTAAATTTGAGTGCTGTTCCAAATTAAGTTCCATTTCGGCACAACATTATTTTCTTAATCTAAAATTTAGAAAACGTCATAAGTTGCCGAGTTTCGTGGCAGCTCTCCAGACCTATTTTACAATCTATTCTTGTGGAAACAAATTCAGCTGTTGAACATTCATTCATTCAAGTACTTTAACGCAGTTTTTATAAGTTATTCGCAAAATACATCGCGATATAATTGATGGATTTTAATTGTGTCTATCAATACAAACGTTCAGGGTTAGAATCTTAAGTTACAAACCTTTTTAAGTTATAAAAATTTAGAATAGTGTTTGTAGTGTCGGGGGTTTTTTTTTCAGACTTATCACGCGGTTGACCAAATCCAATTTACGTATAAGACCGAATGCGTTAAATATTGATAACTTTGAAAAGGAATACATGTCCGACTTGAAATATTTAAGTCTTGAGATTTCCTGCCCCATGTCAAGTGCATTATTCTAAAAAAACCAGAAAATCATAATTATCTAAAACGAAATCTAAAGTAATAAAAAAGAAGCAATTTTGTTTCTGTTTGCTTGTATAGCTTTCGATTTTAACGGAATCTTTCGATTAGATATATTTTACAACACGGAGCGAAAACGAAAATCAAAGACGTCTATTTGCTTTGTATATTATGTATAAGGTCGTATTTTTTCTGGAATGAGATCGTAGAATAATGGACCACATTTCCACGCTTTCTATAGCCATGCTCAAACGATTATGCATGAGAGTTGAGAAGCGAGAGTTCGCATGTGAGTTTTCTCAACTCTCATGCCCCGGTCCGGGTCAAACGAGAACAAGAGTTGCATGAGAGTTGATCAGATGAGAGTTGAGAAGCGAGAGTTTGCATGAAAGTTTTCTCAACTCTCATGCGCTGGTCAAACGAGAACAAGAGTTGCGCGAGAGTTGATGAGAGTTGAGAAGCGAGAATTTGCATGAAAGTTTTCGCAACTCTCATGCCCTGGTCAAACGAGAACAAGAGTTGCATGAGAGTTGATGAGAGTTGAGAAGCGAGAGTTTGCATGAAAGTTTTCTCAACTCTCATGCCCCGGTCAAACGAGAACAAGAGTTGCATGAGAGTTGATGAGTGTTGAGAAGCGACAGTTTGCATGAAAGTTTTCTCAACTCTCATGCCCTGGTCAAACGAGAACAAGAGTTACATGAGAGTTGAGAAGCGACAGTTTGCATGTGAGTTTTCTCAACTCTCACGCCCCGGTCAAACGAGAACATGAGAGTTGATGACAGTGTTATTACCGCGCGCGTATATGGCGAAAAGTTTAACAGGTCCGTCATCAAAATTTGAACGGGCTCAAAACATTGTTTCATATAGCTAGCCATGTTTTCCGAAGGTGGACAAATCAGGAAACATTGTTTCCTAGCCATGTTTCGCGTCGTTTGCGTAGCGACTCCTATTAAAATAGTACGTCTCCCAGCCAAATATATTTAAATATTTATGAGTCTATTGAGACTTTTATTTTAATATCAGCAGCCTCAATACTTCTCCAGATTGCCATTCTACTCACTGCGCTATCCAACCAAAGGGGATTGGACTGAGACTTTCATCTAAAAAACAGAATAAGCCTACTACTAAACGTGCTCAAAATTTTGGAAACAATGAGTTGGGCGCCATTTTCATTTTTGGCAGTATTAAGGCTTTTACACTATAAAATTTTCTGTGATTACAGTTGAAATTTTGACTTAACGGGAAAACTTACAGGAAACTGACTTAACGTTTGACACCGAGTCACTTTCCTCAAGTATTTCTTACAAATCCTTCAAAACTTAGAATATACCCAAGCAAAATTCCTACTGTGAACACAGAAACTTTGATACTAGTATAAAGCAGACTTTAATTGTGGATCTGGTGACGTCATAGCAAGGTCATCCCGATGAGCTGTATGTTTATCTGGAGTGCTAACTTCATTCATTCAATCAGTGTAATTTTCAGAGTTAGCTATATCAAATATAAAAAAATGTTTGTGAAAAATTCTGAAAAATATAATAATACGTCTGGGAAATTAATTAGGAAAGCGAAATTAATTCGCACAGGGGGAAGCAATATCTCTGTCAATATTCAATTTCATTTTTTTATAAAAAGGATTAATTGTTTTCGATATTGAGTGGATAGGGCAGCAATTGTGATTTGCTTCCATTGTTTGGCAATTGAGCCTTTGTTTGATAAGCATTGTATTAAATGGGTCTAATAGGCAAAAGCCAATGAACCATTTGCATTATAGACTAAATTTTGATCTAGACAAAAATTTCATCACAGCTTAAAAGAGCATCACAAAATTAGTAATATTCCAAAGTTTCGTTGCGAAATGTTGTAAAATGGCAAGGCTATATTATCCGCATTTTACAACATTTCGCAACGAAACTTTGGAATATTACTAATTTTGTGATGCTCTTTCAAGCTGTGATGAAATTTTTGCAAATGGTCCATTGGAGACGAGCACGTTTTCTTGACAAGTTTCTTGCCGAGTTTTCTCGCTCGCGTGTTCGACGAACAAGTTTTTTCCCCATCAATTTTTCCTTGACCCGTTTTACGAGCCGCGCTATTCAAGTACGTAAACAATGGGCTATATTCCAGCTGTAGACTAAATTTTGATCTAGGCAAGAAGAACAAAAGCCATCACCACAGCTAGAAAGACTGAAAGAACATGTTAAAATTAGCAAAATTGCAAAGTTTGGTTGCGAAATGTTGTACAATGAGGAAAATATAGCGCCTACGAAATTTGCAAATTTTGTATTAATTTGTATTACGCACGGGAATTTGCATTACTTTGGGCCGAAAGTGGTGCATTTTCCCGTGCGTAATACAAATTAATACAAAATTTGCAAATTTCGTAGGGCTTTATTTTCCTCATTTTACAACATTTCGGAACCAAACTTTGCAATTTTACTAATTATAACATGCTCTTTCTAGCTGGTGGTGATGGATTTTTTTCTTCTTGCCTACAGATCAAAATTCTTGCCTTTAGATCAAAATTCTTGCCTATAGATCAAAATTTAGTGTATAGCTGGAATTGCCCATTTCACAGTGAAATGAATTAACTGGAACGCTGCGTCAAACCGGAAATTTGAAGCCAAACTTGAAGGTCTGTCCCAGTCTTTTCACGCATGCGAAGAGCGCGGTCAAATACGTCAACATGAATACGTATTCTTGTTCTTGAAAACGGCTTAAAATTTACAAAAAAGCTTTTCGACAGCGCTGAAAGCTTTCTAACCATTTGGCTGTTGACTATTTGGCTTCAGGAAAAATATAGCGGATCAAAACTTGATGCAGTCCTAGGACTTGATCAAAACGAATTCGATCTTCATGATCATGTGACCGAAATAATGAATTATGATTGGCTCATTCCTCAATGTATTTACAAGTCATAAAATCGTTCATGCAGCTGAATTCCTTAATCAGATGTTTCATCTGAAAAAATATATTAAAAGAGCAAGGCTTAAAATGATGCTAACAGAAATTTTGTTACCACATAAAATACAAGCCGTGTTAATATTTCAATCAGCTTTGTACATTACTGTCTATAGTCTTTCTAGAATGATATATGGGAAAAACCTAGGTAATTAAACTGTTTCCCTGGTAATCGATTCGTCTTGCAGTAATAATAACTGTAATTTTAAATCTTTATACCAGAATATTTTAGCCCAAAACGCACAATTAAGGCTCATTTCTACTCAGGAAAATTTTCCGCAGTAAGTATATTTTGTAAAATGTGACTGGCCGACACAAATTTTCCGTCGGAAAAAATTTTGAAGTTGAAAATTTTCAACTATTAACAATGATATTTTCGGAAAATTTTTGTCCCTGGAAATTTTTCTTGATGAAAATGGGCTTAGTACGAATAAGCGAATGAAATGAGGCAATAAATAGGCGGCATGCAAATCCATTCTCGTTGTTGGGGGTATAAGTAGTATTTTTTTTTGTCATGCAAATTGTTCTTTGAAGTGTCTATGCATCAAGTATGCATAATATTGCAAAAGCGCATCACTTTAAAAGGCTTAAAACATACAGGTGTTCTTGGGATAGGAAAAGACTTTGTTTGTTTGTGAAACAGGAGTTTTGACTACGAGACTATTTTGCAGTATACTTTGGTAACTTTATGCCTCGTGTACAGAGAAATTCGTCCAGATCAAGGCCAGGATTTTGGCGAAGTTTGTAAGGGATTAATTTGTTCATTATTAACGTATTGATCTTATGGACTTAATTGCGTATTTGGTTAACAGCTATAAACTTGGTTGATTCATAAGTATATAGAAGGAATTTTGTTCTCACGATTCGAGGATCAACAAGGATACACGATATATACCACATGAACGTTGAAGGTGTTTGTAGATTGAAAAACGCATGTAAATTTTGTACATTTTTAAACGGCAAGAGCAGCTGCAGAGATGTAATTACTATGGGCCTTCCGCCTCCGCATCACTCTAACCAACTGAGCTACAGAGATGAGTTTCATTCTTTGCTCCGGAAACAAGACATTTATCATTTATTAAAAATCGACCTTCGGTGATAAATCGCCATGAAGAAGCATGTTTGGCAGCCATTGAATTAATAGACCAGTGAATTACTCGAAATTTTACAATGAAGTTTTGATCAAGTCCTAGGACTAGATGAAGTTTTGATCAAGTCTTAGGACTGGATGAAGTTTTGATCAAGTCCTAGGACTGGATGAAGTTTTGATCAAGTCCTAGGACTGGATGAAGTTTTGATCAAGTGCTAAGACTGGATGAAGTTTGATCAAGTCCTAGGACTGGATGAAGTTTTGATCAAGTCCTAGGACTTTCTGATCAAGTCCTAGGACTAGATGAAGTTTTGATCAAGTCCTAAGACTGGATGAATTTCTGATCAATGTTCGGATCATGAAGTTTTAATCATATACGAAGTTTTGATAATGGAAATTGTTTCAATGGACACAGTTTTGGCCTAAACTCCACATTGGAATAAAACAGTATTTTGGAAAATGAACGTTATTTCGAAATTGAGATTCGACATGAGTTGAATCAACTTACCGTTGCCATGGGCAACTCTCTGCTTCAACCCGTCAGATCAGCCATAATGTTCGTATCTGAAATATTTATGCATTCTTAATTTTGTTAATTGTTAAAATTTCAGATGGACGTTTAACTTGAGTGCAAGTAAACAAGTTGCGGCTGGTATACCTAGGTAAGTTTTATATCACCAAGATTCACCAAGATTGTCGCACTTTAGAACTGATAGAAATATGCAGTAAAAGTAAAGTTAGTTTAGGTTTCCTCCTGTAATAACACTGGATCAATAAGAGATGATCCTTACTGGGCCTCTAGGAAGAACAGTTTAGAACTGATAGAGCTATCCAGTGTAAATAAAGTTAGTTTAGTTTAGATTTCCTCCTGTAGTAACACTGGATCAATAAGAGATGATCCTTACTGGACCTCTAGGAAGAACAGTTTACAACTGATAGAGCTATCCAGTATAAATAAAGTAAGTTTAGTTTAGGTTTCCTCCTGTAGTAACACTGGATCAATAAGAGATTATCCTTACTGGACCTCTAGGAAGAACAGTCTAGATAGCAATAACAATCCGATTATCCTCTAAAAATGGCGGCGTGAGAATAGTGAGGCTAATAGACCTTTCCTGTCTGTACCAGTGTAGGTATAGTACCAATGTGAAAATGCTGTGCTGAGTGGTTATATTACTACCTTAAAAAAGTCGAGTTTCTGTTTGTTTTTCAAGGTAGTAATATAACCACTCAGGACAGTAATAGATATTTCCCCTTTTGAGTGAAATTTTGATCTAGACAAGTCGGACAAAAATTTCATCACAGCCTGAAAGAGCATCACAAAATTAGTAATATTCCGACGTTTCGTTGCGAAATGTTGAAAAATGCGGATAATATAGCCTTGCGAAGTTTGCTGTTTTTCAGTCATTTTGCATTACGCACGGGAAATTGATAATCAGATGATCAAACTGATTATCAATTTCCCATTTGTAATACAAAATGACTGAAAAACGGAAAACGTCGCAAGGCTATATTATCCGCATTTTACAACATTTCGCAACGAAACTTCGGAATATTACTAATTTTGTGATGCTCTTTCAAGCTGTGATGAAATTTTTGTCCAGACTTGTCTAGATCAAAATTTCACTCAAAAGGGGAAAGGTCTATTGGCTATATCATGACAAAGCAGAAAAAGTGTGATTAGCAAAAGTTGCCAAACAGATATTGGCGTTACCCGTACATCGGAACAGTCGTATATCTTGACCCTTCTAACATCTATACTCTATACTCTATACTGTGTATAAAGAAATTGAACTATTTTCACGTTTTATCAGATCAGCATAGATTCAAAAACGAGAAATACAGTGGAAATGAACATGGAACATCCATCAATAACGACCTTCCAACCAGCACAAGAACAGATATATTACTTGATGAAAAGAGATTGTTTACCGAGATTTCTTAAATCCAAGCAGTACAAACAGTTACGATGTCGCTAGAAAGATTTAAGAGAACAGAATATTTGTACAAAAAAAAGAGAATACAAAAAAAAGAGGAAAAAGGGGATAAATATTTGTACATATTTAAAAGAAAGAAAGAAGAGCTATTCTTTTGAACTTTTTGTCACATTTTTGATGAAAATTTCAGTTTTGTGGCACAAAACTGAAATTTTATCACAGATATACAAATTTACTGTGAAGGAAAGAAGAACAGAAAAGAGATTTTTGCAAAATGGTTTAGAAAGAGTTTGCTGGCCATTAATTTGAGAAGAAATACACTCATATGTTTATTTTAATTCTCCAAGAATGATATGTTGAGGATATTTGTCACGCAAGAATTTGTTTCAAGCTTTCAAAGAGGCTGCTTCCTTGTTGGCCGTACGGAGGTGATTGGATGTTGAAACCTAGTTGCAAACCAAATTCTCAAAAACGGCATGTTTAGCAATAATACACCTAAACATTTAGTCAAAGAGCAAGTGAATATAACTACGCCATTCTACGCGATGAAATCTCTAAGTATTCCCAGTCAATCTTAGCAAATATTTCAAGCACTAAACAGGGAAAAATGTATCCCAAATTTCGTTAAAATTGGGGACGCCAATTTCGTAGCTACAAATGTAAAAAAAAAATACAAAACAAAGACGAAAAACATTTACCTTGAATACTTTGTCGTGGCTTAGGCATGTTTTTAAAACAATTAGACCAGTTTATGCTTCAATATTACTATTTTAAAGTGGAAATATAGCGACACAACAAAAATGCCGAGAACTTTAAATGACTGAAAAACGGCAAACTTCGCAAGGCTATATTATCCGAATTTTACAACATTTCGCAACGAAACTTCGGAATATTACTAATTTTGTGATGCTCTTTCAAGCTGTGATGAAATTTTTGCCCAGACTTGTCTAGATCAAAATTTCACTCAAAATGGGAAAGGTCTATTGGTGCGCAAAAATATTTCAGCCTTTTAGCTAACTTCGCAAACCAACTTAAATTCTCGGTCTGTCAAGGGTTTTACCAATATCATACAGGCATATCGTTATTCTAGCCCTAACACTTAACCTATCTTGAGATTCTAAAAAAAAATTCTATATTTACCAAATATTTCGTACAGTTTAGTACCATAAATTACTTTCCTCTCATTATATATTAATATTCTTAATATTAATAATTAAATATTCAATTCAAATTCGTCCAAATAAAGACCATTTTCCCGAGGTCCGTACGTACGAAGGCTAGTGGTGAAGTCAAGGTGTAAATCCACCCAAATGTTGTTTAAAAAGTCGAAAATAAAAGTTCCTGGTGTTAATCTCGGTGTTTTATATGTGTATTGTCGCTCTGAGTAGCAAATATTTTAATTTTTTTGTTGTTGAATGGCAATGTGACCGTTCGTCCAGCGAACGTCATTAGATCTCGGCCAATAGCAATCCGACACCACATTTCAGCCACTCACGCATATGGCGTCCATTTCAGCCAATCGTATGCGAGGAATACCACATACCGGCCAATGAAATGGTAGCATTAGCATACATCAGCCAATCAAATGGTAGGACTACCACATATCAGCCAATCACATGCTACCATCGCTTTAGATTGTCCAATGCGCTTTTATCGATTGTTCCATGGTCTTGCGTGAAGTTTTTGATGCTTTCCTTACCGGCCGCTGGATTGTTTATCTGTCGTCGCCCAGGCTTGTACGCGGCCTTTGTGGATGAAGGACGTTGTCCTGGGATCTAACGAGGAAAATGTGGACAGATTATTATTTTAAAGATAACTTCTTGATAAATTCTTCAAGCCTTAAAATATCGGTCACAGACATTGTCCGACCCATTCGTGAAATTGTCCGACGTAGAGAGGAAACCACTGGACATTCTGTCCGACCTAAGTGAAACTGACGTTTATTGTTTGTCCGACCCGAGTTGAATTGGTGTCCGACCAAACTTTGTCCAACGTCCTACCCTAGTCCAGGTAGCCTGCGCGCAGACTATATAATGACATATGTCATATAGTCTGCGCGCAGGCTAAGGACTGGAGGCTCGTGTGTTCAATGGAGAATCAGAGTAATGTATAAAAAGTGAACTGGAAATGTGTAATAGATAGATAGATAATTTTATTTACACCCGGTAATTCCTTCAGTGTAAAAACACTGGTATCAACGGAGGCCCTGTAATCAAGTGTGGAGTTTTTTCACCGTGGGGTTTGGAAATTCATTGCCAAGATTCATATGACTTTTCCAAATTGTGCTGATATTAATTTGTGTCTTCATTCATACTTATTTCCAAGCCAAACTGAACTCAAAGTCATCGGACGTCACAATACATATGTCCGGCGACCCATCGAACATTTTGTCAGACGGGTTTCGCTGACCAAGGCCTGATCTTGTGATCTCAGCTGCATTCAAACAAACCATGACAACTTACCACTCTAGCGCTGGTGACGCTCAGTCCAGACGCTTGCTGTCCGGATGCCTGAGGCTGTGTTGTACCGCGTGTGATTGTCGCATGTTTAACTTGTGCCGAGATTGGTCGGCTTCTGTTCGGAACTGCACGTGAAGCGCCCGGAAATGCCTAAAAGAAACGTGGAAAGAATGTAAGAATAACACGTTACCATCGCCACACAGAGCTTTACCCTTGTAGAAAACATATCTGAGAATACAGACGACATTCTCTCAGAGACAATTAAGAAAATCCTGAGAACTAAGCTCCCGGGCTCCCTAGAGGGTTTCTCGATCCGACGCAAACATTCACTGGAAAAAGTATTATATAATACTGTAACTACAGTGAAACACGCCATTTGATTGGTCAATACCCGTGTGTTACGCTTTCCGAAAGTCTTGCAACATCCCACGTGCATGGATGACGCTATCCTGCACGAAAAACTATTTGGTATTCCTTTATATAGTACCAAGGCTACTCACTCTGCTAGCTTTTGATGAAAGTTTCAGGTTTATGCTAACAAGGATAGTTTATCACAGATACACAACTTTACTGCGAAGGAAAGATTTAAAGAAAAAAGAGGTTTTTGCAAAATGGTTTAGAAAGAGTTTGCTGGCCATCAATTCGAGAAGAAATACACTCGTATGTTTATTTAATTCTCCAAGAATATGTTGAAGAATTTGTTTCAAGCTTTCAAAAAGGCTGCTTCCTTGTTGGCCGTACGGAGGGGAATACTCGTATATGTTTATTTAACTCTCCAAGAATGCTATGTTGAAGATATTTGTCACCTCGCAAGAATTTGTTTCAAGCTTTGAAAAAGGCTGCTTCCTTGTTGGCCGTATGGAGTGGAATCTACATAAAGCGAAGCGTACGAGAACATTGTACATACACAAGATGGGAACATTGTACATACACAAGATGGGAAAATCGGAAAAGCATTTGGTATTCCTTTAGTACTAACCTTGTCATCTTCAACTGCGGGCTTCCTACTATACACCTTGACAGAACTCGCTCGCGGTTGTTTATCATGACTAGCGGGTTGTGATTTCGTCGTCCTACCAAAGCCGACCTTCTGAGGTGAAGAGGTATGGTGTGCCTCCCCACCTTCCTTGCCCCACGCTTTCTGTAGACTACCGTTCGTGTATTTACTGCTGTGCTTAGTAGTGGTGGGAACTTCGTCTGCCTTAGCGCCAGCTTCCTCTGATGACGATTTCTCTCCGTTTTCAACAGTCTGATCATTTTCCGTCTTTCGTTGTTTCCGCAGCAGTGATTTTTTCTCCAATATGTCCTAGACCATTAGAGAGGTGTTTGTATTAGAGAGGTGTCCGTATTAGAGAGGTGTCTGTATTAGAGAGGTGTCTGTATTAGAGAGGTGTCCGTATTAGAGAGGTGTCTGTATTAGAGAGGTGTCCGTATTAGAGAGGTGTCCGTATTAGAGAGGTGTCTGTATTAGAGAGGTGTCTGTATTAGAGAGGTGTCCGTATTAGAGAGGTGTCTGTATTAGAGAGGGGTCTGTATTAGAGAGGGGCGTATATTAGAGAGGGGTCTGCATTAGAGAGGTGTCTGTATTAGAGAGGGGTCTATATTAGAGAGGTGTCTGTATTAGAGAGATGTCTGTATTAGAGGTGTCTGTATTAGAAATATGTCTATATTAGAATGGTGTTCATATTAGAGAGATGTCTGTATTAGAGAGATGTCTGTATTAGAGAGGTGTCTGTATTAGAGAGATGTCTGTATTAGAGGTGTCTGTATTAGAAATATGTCTGTATTAGAATGGTGTTCATATTAGAGAGGTGTCTGTATTAGAGAAGTGTCTGTATTAGCGAGGTGTCTGTATTAGAGAGGTGTCTGTATTAGAGGTGTCTGTATTACAGAGATGTCTGTATTAGAGAGGTATCTGTATTACAGAGATGTCTGTATTAGACATATGTCTGTATTAGAGTGGTGTCCGTATTAGAGAGATGTCGGTATTAGAGAGATGTCTGTATTAGTGAGATGTCTGTATTAGAGAGATGTCTGTATTAGAGAGATGCCTGTATTAGAGAGATGTCTGTATTAGAGAGATGTCTGTATTAGGGAGATGTCTGTATTAGAAATTTGTCTGTATTAGAGAGATGTCTGTATTAGAAAGGTATCTGTATTAGAGAGGTGTCTGTATTAGAGAGGTGTCTGTATTAGCATGTATGTATTATATGCACCTCGTATAATTTCTTGCGGTATTCATCGACACTCAACTGTTGATCGTCACTGAGTGGGGGGTGGACCTCGTGATCTAAGGTCGGCTCATCGTCAGAGTTATGAAACCGCGAGACATAGGGATGATGTAACACTTCCTCTGCCGTGGGTCGCTTGTCTGGATTGAATTGTAAAAGTCGTCTGAGTAAATCTAGGCCATCTATCGGGGCGGTTGGTAGAATATCTTCCAGACTCTTTCTTGGCTTGTTTAACATACGTTCAATGACTGATGAACCGTAGGATGATTGAATACTGTCAATATCTGCAACAAAACTGATAAACTTAAGCCTCGGTTGGTTTGATCTAGGTTGACTGACTAGTTGGTCAGACGCTTTTCCAGACTAATTACCTTGCCTTGATGGTGGTGGAATGACAGCCATTATTCTTTCAATTTGATTCAATGTCGACGTTCCAGGAAATAATGGCTTTCCTAGAAAACAGCAAGATGTTCAATGTGTGAAGAAACATCAATAATTTACCCACTGTCACAGAATGAGAAATAAAGTTCTAGTAAAACAGAATACTTAAGGTACCTAAAAGAATTTCTCCCAGAATACAGCCAAGTGACCACATATCAACGCCTTTTGTGTATCTGAAGTTGAAAAAAATGGTTAGAATATGGTAAAACTTAATACTACTGACATAAACAACAATTATCTTTAAATGATCTACAAATGCTGGACCCATACTTTGGTGAAGCCAGCAATATTTCAGGAGCTCTGTACCATCTTGTCGCAACATAATCAGTTAGACTTGGATCGCCTGATTCTAGAGTTACGCTGCTCAATGAGCGGGCCAGGCCAAAGTCACATATCTAGAACAAGGATAATAATTAGTCGCTGGGGCACCCCTGTACCCAGGTGACTATAGGTTTACAGTAGGTTCAGCCACAAAATGGAATATTAATGAGTGGCTTGTCTTTCATCACAAAATGGCCCAAGCCCAATGTTTTGAGGAAAATTGAAGAATTTGAAAACTGTGTTTTGTACAACAGCCTTGTGGATTTAAAGACAAGAATTTGGAGATGTATTAATGCAAATGAATCTGTTAAGTGGTCAAAAGGACATTTTTTTAGCATGACAAAGGCAGAAATACAAAGACAGCGATGCACAGAAACAATCGTATGAAATATAGAAACATCACAACTTTTCAATTGGCCATCAAGACATGTTTTTCATCATGTATGATTGTAGTACCAACTAAATGTGCTGTATATCTATAGCCCAGCAACTTAACGCTCTATAGATAGCGTCTTGTTATCTATTGCCTGTCAATATCTTTAGCCAGACCATTCTTAAATCTTGAGAAGCATCTGTCTAGATGAATTTTATTAAGGCACTGAAAAGGTAGTTTGGCCAATAATTCCTCTCGGTACAAACACTGTTCATTTATATTAGCCATTCCAAAGTTGATGAGTGGACTGGGGATGAGAGTGTTAAAAAGTGCCCAAATTAAGAAATGAACCAAATCACTAAAAAGACAACCTCAAAATTAGTAAGTATACAAAGTTTGAAGACGTTTACATGAATACCCTTCGAATAATAAGCTTTCGAATATTGTGAAATTACTGATTAATTAAAAGATTGTTTTTGGGACGCGCCTCCCAAAAACAAATATTACAATACATTTCATAGTAAATATCACGATTTTCGAAAGCTTATTATTCGAAGGATATTCATCTAAACATCTTCAATCTTTGTATACTTACTAATTTTGAGGTGGTCTTTTTAGTGATTAGGTTCATTTCTTAATTTGGACACTTTTTAACACTCATCCCCTGAGTCCACTCATCAACTTCGGAATGGCTAATAGATGATGCATTTTAGTTGGCAATCTTTTTGGAAATTTCTTGAACTGTTACCTTTAAAAAACATTCCGTATCCAGCAGAACATTACTTGGCTAAATAGGAATCAAATATTCAGATATATGTATGTCAATAGTTGCACAAGAAAAAATTATAATATAGCAAATCTTTCAAATTAATATCACAATGATATTGTGGTCTGTTCTACCTTCTGGTCTCGATGAATGACATTTCCTGAGTGTAAATAGTGAGTGGCTTTACATAGTTGATACATGACATATCGTTTGTGGATGTCTTTTAAAATATTCCCCTTTCTTATTACATTATGAAGATCAGTGTCTGCAAAATAAACATTGAAGGACTGATTAATTAACTCTCTTCCACTCAAGACAAGACAAGAAGATTTAATCAATGTGCCAATAACAATACATAATGACGTTAGAATATTTACAATATTAAAACAAAAAGGATAAAGCACAGGATATTTAAACTCAGTATATATAAATTTCAAGGGATGAGCAGATGGTATTATTTAATATGTTTGGCACTCTCTGAGAGGAAAAATAGAAACAATGATAAATAAATAAAAGATACAGATACAAGATAAAAACAAACTTAAGTCACAGTCTAACATCAATATGAGTTTAAAAGCATAGAAATAATATGTTTCTCAATAAAACACTTTTTGCTCATTCCAAGTCTTAGAACCCATGTATCTAATATTAAATTTTCCATAATTGGTTCGTGCAGAAGGCACATAAAATGTACGTTTTGATGCTTGTCGTGTGTTGTATTGATGTACCTTACTAGTTAGAATGAAGAAGTCATCAAAAAATGGGAGAGGTTTTGATTATCGAAGTCATGCATAAATAGTAGATTATAAATGTAAATTAAATCTGAAAACTTTAAAATTCCAACAGCTCCAAATAACAGACTTGAATGGGATTAGTGAGTTTCGAAACTTACAATGGCAGAAAACAAAGTTACTGTACTTTCATTGATGCATTCGAGCCAAAGCACACATTACTTGGTACTATTACTAGACTTCATTCGCCTCTTGAAAGAACTTATCTTTATTTTGAACATTACTCTCAAAAGTCGGTGAAATCACATTGAACAGTCAAACGACTTAGAACGTGTTCACTGTTGACGTGGTTATGAAGCCAAGAAAATGTTGTAAATAACGTAGCAGTATGAACAACTACAGTATACTACAATGCTCAAGGGAATATAATTTGCTAGTTCCTTTTGTCTTAGAGTAAGGGTGCTATAATTGTTGATGTTTTCATTTAAGTTCCCAAATTCATTATTAACCCATTGGGTGGCATCTGGCATTAGATAGAGTAAAATAATAGAATAGGGCATGTCATATTGCCACTTAAAGGGTGAACCAATTGTAGTCTAGATTTTATATAAAAATATTTCTGTTTTGCTTGTGGGATGTTAAATGACAAAGTGAGCATGTTCAACCAGAATTTAAATCCCACAAGCATAGCAGCAATTCTTGTGAATAAAACCTCACAAGATTAGGTACATAGGTCAAACTTGGGACATCTGTATTTTATGTCATAATTATTTATAAAATCACATGATATATCATGAGTTGGTTTTGGTAAATAAACCTTAGCAAGCTAATGTGTTATTAAAAATATAACCCCCTGAGCAAAGACCAATCAATGATATTTGCTTAGCAATATTGCAAGAAATAATAAAGAATATTGGGATTTATAGCGGGCTTGATAAATTTTAAAAATAATTTTCAGGTATCATATTGATGTGACAACTCACCCATATATTCAAATACTAAGTAAATATCTTTGTCGTTGCTGGCTTTGATTACATTTAATAGCTTTATTATATTTTCATGATCACCGAATTCCTAAGCAAATAAAAATATTGAGATTGCACTCCATAAACATGACACAAATTCTTCATATGGAAAAAACTGTAAAAATACAAGGTGTCAAATTTAAATGTTTAACTTGTAATTCACCTGAAGAAAATATATTTCCCTAAACGTTCTCTAAAAATCAAAAGAAATGATTTAGCATTAATATTTTGCACACAAGAAGTGAAAATCTAGGGGGACATTAACATATTTCGCAACGTTATTCCACCTTTAAAATTAATTCAATTTATTTTGAATTTTTCATTGAGAATATTCGAGGACAATTTCGATGTGAACGATGTCAATATACATAGCTTTTTATACCTGTGCATCCGTTTGATTTCGAAACGCATCAAATATTTTCTTTACCGCTACAACTTCGCCTGTTTTTCTATCGACTGCTTTCCATACGATCCCGTACGCCTGTGATAAAGAAACACACAAAATTTCGCGATTGTTGCTTTTTAGTCAGCTGGGACAATAGCCAACTCGCTACTGTTGCGTGTACAACATGTTGACAATATTTGCGCGACTTACCCCCTTTCCCAGGCGCTTTTTGATTTCATATTTCTCCGTGATATGCCCTTCGATGTCCGCACTCATTTTCTGCGAAACTCACCACCGATCGTCGATAAAAAATGCGATTTTTCGACCAAAATACACAGGCATCGTCCTACAGGAAAGCATTGTTTGAAAACACCGGTCGAGCTTTCGGACCGCTCTCGCTTCTCATTGGTCGAGCGATCGAGATGACGTCACTTGCGACCTTCGCCGTTTGGTCGGTAGCCATGGCAACGAAATAAAGCCAGGTGCCAAAGAAGCGTGAGTCAGCCTTCGTTTTTGTTCGAAAATAAAAGGATAATGACAGACAATTTGCGGTCAGAAGCCACTTGCAATTCTTCTAGCAAATATAACACTTTTTCGTTTCACGCAAAAGAAAATTGGCGTAACTGAATTGCCAGTATATAAACTAGCGTGTAGGGTAAAAATTCACTATAAAAACGAAATTCAATTACGAATAATTTGATACAGTTGTTTTTCCGCTATTGGCAAAATGTCAAAACACGCGTTTATTTGAATATTTTGATCATGTAGAAATATTAAACCACAGATTATAATGAACTGTTTCGGACGGTTCTCGGAACATCTCGTAGGGACTCGAGACCGTCTCGTAGAATCATCGTGTTTTATGCAAAATTTGTGGGAAATTTAAAAAGAACATGATTTATGATGTAAAATATGTACAAAGTTTGGAAGAATTTGAACGAAACTTAAGTTAAAATGATAAAGGATAGATTATTCAATGATGTTCCCAAAGATGGAACCATTCTGGTGAGTATAACTGAATAAGATAAATTTGATAACCGAATATAAAAGGTGAACAAACTTTCATAGTTTCATAAAATATATTGATAAATATTCAAGTGTGCAAGCAACTGAATTTTACATTTCTTTATATATCTTTACTAGTAAGTATTTAAAAGCTACAAATAACTAGGATAATTATATAATTCGATACTAGAAAGCTTTCAAAAAGCGGACAAATCCTCAATGATAACAGTTTGCTAAATATATAATTCTATTATTCTTCCTTTTAAAAGGTGACAGAAATTTAACGGGCCTTTCTACTCCTACGGCCAGAAGGCCGACTCAACCAAAAAAGCGTAACCATGCCATTATTTGCAATAATCTGTCATCAAAATACTGTGATTATTCACCATTTCGAATGCCTCAGATTGTAAACACATTTCCAGCAGCAAAATGTTTTCGAATAAACTTCAAACCAAAATTTGCACCTCCAGTATTTTGCATAATTATGGGTGGATTTACTGGGGGGAGGGGGGGGGGGGTTAAACCCCCCTAGAATTTTTCTAACCCCTGTAGTAAAGTGTTCAACCCCACCAAAATTTTGCTTCATCCCTCCTATTTTGTGTGAAATTCTTTAACCCAAATGCCTAACCCCTGTCGAAGCTCACTGAGTGGTGCCGCTTGCACCCAACCAGAAATTTTTCTACCCCTCCTTTTAAATAAATGAAAATCTGCTCTTGTGCATAATGTCTTGCACTGTTCAATTGAGGATTTATATATTATATATATTATTTTGTGCTTACTATCAATTCCTTGGAATCAAGCTAATATAACTAAATAGAAGACGAAATGAAAGAAAACATAAGCAGCAGGAAATAGAACAGAACTAAAAGTGTCCAGTGTCCATGTTGAGAAATAACCCGCATTTCCACTTGATTCCTGTACATTTTCCTTGCCATTACATCCCTTTTCCTTGCCATTCTCCAACTCAGCAATTCCGTCATTTTGCTCTTTGTTAGTCAGCGGAATCTCTTCTGCCTTCCCCTGTGGTACAAATGTTTCAATTTATTTACGGATGAACAAATTTGGAAAAACTACGCCACTTTATGGCTT
Source organism: Paramuricea clavata (assembly GCA_902702795.2). NCBI lineage: Eukaryota > Metazoa > Cnidaria > Anthozoa > Malacalcyonacea > Plexauridae > Paramuricea > Paramuricea clavata. The sequence goes on along the minus strand of CACRXK020000245.1, from coordinate 69,959 downwards.
CCTAAAGCCAGTTACAGACGAGCAAGTTTTCGTATGGCAAGTTTTTTTTTATCAATTGCACCTGTGCATGTGCAACAAACTTTCTATGACAAGTTTTTGGTTTTCTGACCGCCATGATGGCTATTATTAGCTACAGTATTACATACAACTGTTACAATAGATCGCAGACCAACCGCATACAAGTGCTGAAATTGCCAACCTGTACAGACAAACAATATTTGGGGTTTCCCAATTTTTTTGACAAGACACAGAATTTTGTACAATTAGCTCATTATTACTTTTAGCTTAAATTTTTCCTTACTCCATACTTTATTTGTAAATATTCCTATATTCTTTTGACATTTACATGATTAACTTACTGTATAAAACAGTTATTTTAATATAGAACTAGGGGCCTTTGAACAAAAAGCCTGAAAGGGTTTCACAAAGGCTCCTAGCCCGTCATATTGTATACTTTGAAGATTGTAAATATTAACTTTTCCATATATTGGCAAATAAAATGAAATGAGAAGGCTGATTTCTTAGTTTTGTCTATGATTTTGGCGTAACCGTTGAAATGCTGATGCCATTTTTCTAGCCAGTGCACTTATTGAGTGGCATTCACCCCCCTGAAAATGTTCAAAATGGCAGACGTCCAGGGGGTGAATGCCTCTCATAAGCACACTGGCTAGCACCATGGCACAGAATAGGAAGGTATAGCAGAAGCGTAACTCAAGCAAGTATTTGTCCGCGTTTTTACAAGCGATTCGTCATCAATCACGCCATCCTGGCTAGTACAACCGGCACTTTGTACCTACCAAAACCTGATAAAAACTTCCGGCTGTACTAGCCAGGATGGCGTGGATTGGCGTGAGCGAGTTAAAATTTTCGTGGACGTCAAACAATAAGGAAAACGTCTAGAGTTACACTTCTGCTATAACTTCCTATTCTGTGACATGGGTCATGTCATGATTCGCAATGATTCATATGGCAGTGGACCAGTGGTTACATTTTTTGGCTGAGTCGACCTTCTGTGTGTCTGTATTCTGTGCCAATGCTTGACAACCCTGTAGAAGTATTTTCTGAGAGCTTACCTTTTGTTTATGTGCACGTTGACCCACACACCGTAGTCGTATATTGAGCAAGCAGGCATACTCGAGAAGTGAACCGAAGACGAAAAAGAATGAAATGATGAGATAAACATCAACAGCCTTGACGTAGGGAACACTTGGTACCATTGACTGAGAACTATAGGACAATGTAGTCATTGCCAACACTGTGATCACACACAGAGATAGACGAGCTGGAAAACAAACATACATTCATTATAGTAACATAAAACAAGGTCCAGTAAAGATCATAGAAGGAAACCTAAACTAAACTAACTTTATTTAGACTGGATCTAGCTCTATTGATCAATTCTAAACTGTTCTCCCTAGAGGTCCAGTAAGGATCATCTCTTATTGATCCAGTGTTACTACAGGAGGAAACCTAAACCAAACTAACTTTATTTACACTGGATAGCTCTATAAGTTCTAAATTGTTCTTCCTAGAGGTCCAGTAAGGATCATCTCTTATTGATCCAGTGTTACTACAGGAGGAAAACTAAACCAAACTAACTTTATTTACACTGGATAGTTCTATCAGTTATAAACTGTTCTTCCTAGAGGTCCAGTAAGGATCATCTCTTACTGATCCAGTGTAACAGGAGGAAACATAAACTAAACTAACTCTATTTAAACTGGATAGCTCTATCAGTTCTAAACTGTTCTTCCTAGAGGTCCAGTAAGGATCATCTCTTATTGATCCAGTGTTACTACAGGAGGAAAGCTAAACTAAACTAACTTTATTTATACTGGATAATTTTATCAGTTCTAAATTGTTCTTCCTAGAGGTCCAGTAAGGATCATCTCGTATTGATCCAGTGTTACTACAGGACTACAGTTACTACTACATTAAGAAACCTAAACTAACCTATAACTTATACTGGATAGCTCTAACAGTTCTAAACTATCCCTAGACATCTGGGTCGTCCCTTATTGCTCCAGTGTTTGCCACATAACGTACCTGGGATAGCGGTAGGGTCCACCCAGAATGAAATCCATGACGTCAGAGTCACCAGGATTGCAGGAAGATATATTCTGATAATGTAGTACGCTATTTTACGTCGAAGAACAAATTTTAACTTCAGATATGTCCAGGTTGCATCTAGAACCAAATTAAGACGATTTGCAATTTAGTATAATGCTTATTTATATGATTTTAAATAATACATCACCCTCGCTATGTTTATTGAATGAAACTACAACAGAATGCCTTCCATGCTGAAGAATATGCCGGCCTCTTACCACTTTGTTACTCAAGCTAGAGTTTTACTTACTGGTGGATTTAAAATATACATCTTCAATGCTCGTGATGGCTTTATCCAGTATGTATTGCGTTGCTATTGAACTCTCTCCTACTATCACAGCGTTCTCTGATTTCCAAGCATATGTAAGCTCGGTGTTTGGAAATGCATCTAGGAAAAGGATTTAGTTTATTTTTCCTCCTGCACTAAAACAACAAAGAACTGGGGAGAACAGTTTAGAACTGATGGAGCTGTAGTAGCACTGGGTCAATAAGAGATAACCCTTACTGGACCTCTATAGGGAAATAGTTTAGAACTGATAGAACTATCCAGTATAAACAAAAGTTAGTTTAGGTTTCCTCCTGTAGTAACACTGATCAATAAGAGATGATCCTTACTGGACCTCTAGGAAGAACAGTTTAGAACTGATTGAGCTATCCAGTATAAATAAAATTAGTTTAGGTTAGGTTTCCTCCTGTAGTAACACTGGATTAATAAGAGATGATCCTTACTGGACCTCTAGAGAGAACAATTTAGAACTGATAGAGTATCCAGTATAAATAAAGTTAGTTTAGTTTAGGTTTCCTGGTGTAGTAACTCTGGGCGGTGGACCAGTAAAGGAATGGACCTTTTAGAACTAAAAGATCTATCATTCAGTGTAAATAAAGCTAGTTTACTGGATACATACAACTTGTCTGAAGTAAATCACAGGTCTGCACATCATGCGGGAATAACTTGAGATTCATTGTGGGACAGTTAGCTTTTATTGTTAATCTAAACAAATAGAGTTGCATAGAAATGAGTAGAGAAGTAAGTTAAGCTTAAACTGTAAACGTTATTCACTCCGAAAAGTATATAACATCCTGTACACTCAGGATATGAGGCACTGGAACAAGACTTGTGTACTATGATGTGTGTGTCTGCCAGCACAATAACTCGTAAACTATCAAACGTATTAGTACGAAACTTTGTGAGAGAAATGGACATTGCCCAAGGACAAATTGATTAAATTTTGGTTAAATTTGATTGAAAATTGGACAAGAACTTATCAAAAGTTTGTCTTACTTTGCCAAGAAGGGTGAACAGAATGCGTAGTTAACCCATTGTATAATTTATGTCTGCAGGTACATAACTTAAGGTTACTGCAGGACACCGTTTTTGGCGTTTTGCGGAAAATCGCTACTGCGCGCTCAATATCAGTCCGATTTTCATCAAATTTTCACCAAATGTTCTCCAGTGCATGCAAAATATGGTAAAGTTGTAAAATTAACAAACAATAAAATAATGTAAGCATTATTCAGGAAAATCTTAAATCGCGGTACCGTTACGCTTTTGAGTTGTGCTCCTGCTGGTTTTAAGTTATATTTATGAAAATATCATTTATATACAGTAAAATAGTTGTTCTAAAAAATTGTGTTCGGAAATTTTTGTTTATTTCGTCATTCCGCTGATATGGCGATTTCTTTGACGACTGCAATATATTTCTGAATTGTTTGAGTGAATTGCTCTTTATTTTTAAAATATCCGAAATTAAAAAAAGCCGAACACCATTTTGAAACTAACGTACTTAGCTATGTCCTGTGAAAATTTGAGAAAAATTGGTTAAAACCCGCAGGAGCACAACTCGTTTGAAAATCAGTAATTACCGTAACATGTTTCGGGAGAAAATTGAATATGAATATTACATTTTCAATGTTTTTCTTATTGCAGCGAAATGTATTTTATTAAATAACTCTGCGAGTTTTCAACATTTTTCGTTCAAACTTGGTCAGATATTAGAATTAGTCTAATGCTTTCATTGAAACCAATAAAATATTTTTAGGCAAAATTAACACTCAAAGGTGTTCTATAACATTAATTGGCGGGCGGAGGCAGCCGCGTAGCCAGCCCCAAACAAATTGGGGGGGGGGCGGTCTTATCGTCCGACCATCGTGGGCATTGTTCCCTCGGAAAATATTTTCTATGTTCAGAGTCTACGAAACTCTATTTTGTGCATTTCAGATACGTTTTATGATAATGTAAAAACCACAGATTTGGTATATTTTATTCATATATGAAAAGATCAGTTAAGCGGTTACGCCCCCCCCCCCCAGTTTCTCAGTTTTGAAAGAATGACAAAATTAGTTCTGAAGAAAAGGGGGGGCGGACTCCTAATTCTAGTCTTATACACGAGTTCCCCTGCATCTTTTAGTGTTACCTCTTGCTCATGTGGACCTCTCCATGGCGAGTTATTTTCACACTGGAGAATATTTTATGACCTCCGATATTTTCTTCATTCTCAACATAAGTGTCGGGCGTCCAGATGTCTTTCATGTCCTCACCCACAACTCTCAGATAACCTTTGTGTTCCAGACCTTGCAGCTCGTCTCCAAATATCAGCCTACTGTCGTTCCAATATTGCGAGAAATACATCTTTACTGTAAAATCCTGCATATAGCGAGAGAGGAAACATAAAGAAATGATCACATTTGACCAGCGCTTGTCATGCAAAGATATGTAGAAATGATCACATTTGGCCAGCGCTTGTCATGCAAAGATACGTAGAAATGATCACATTTGACCAGCGCTTGTCATGCAAAGATATGTATCGAGTCATAGATATAGGAGATCTAGATTGCTAACGCATACCTAGCGCAGGCGGGGCCTACATGATAAATCCAAGATGGCGGTACAACAGGGCAAAAAGACTATAGATTCTATTACGAAAATCAGGATTTTTGCATTTTTTGCCGTCGCATTGTTTTGAAACTTATTCGGTCAAATTTTATGGTAAAGAGAAACTTACCGCGAAGATTTTGAGCATATATATGATTGAATTGGATGAAAAATCGCAAAATTATCCAGCGATAAAAGTTCGTGTGAAATAGTCAGTTGGAGCGTTTTATTGCCAGAAACACTGTGCTATGTTAACATCAAGCCTTGTGAATGGTGTTTTATACTTGCATCTCTCATCATCATCTGCTCTGTCCTCATAATTATGAAAAATGAACTGTTATGTACCCCCCCCCCCTTGCTTGTTAGAGAAGTAAACTGATGAGAGCACTGGATGAGGGTCTATCATCTATGGTCTGTTATAATTTGCTTTTTATGCAAATAGTGAGCAAAAATTAAAGCAAAACTGTACAAGTTACATATATAGTACTATATCACTACTATACACGAACTTTTATCGCTGGATAATTTTGCGAGTTTTCATCCAATTCAATTATATATATGCTCAAAATCTTCGCGGTAAGTTTCTCTTTACCATAAAATTTGACCGAATAAGTTTCAAAACAATGCGACGGCAAAAATTGCAAAAATCCTCATTTTCGTAATACAATTTATAGTCTTTTTGCCCTGTTGTACCGCCATCTTGGATTTATCATGTAGGCCCCACCTGCGCTAGGTATGCGTTAGCAATCTAGATCTCCTATATCTATGTATCGAGTATTATCATGTGAGCAAAATAAAGGTTGGCTAATTTACTCCTGGATTATTAATACAAGACGTTTCGAGCGAAGGCCCTTCATCTCAGTTCATGTTTCTACATACTTCTCTCTTGATTAATTCATAATTGTTTGTCATGATTTCAATGATAACTATACGCTATCTTGCATCTTATAAGGTCCAATAAATACTATCTTTTCATTCATGATAATTTAATCACATGATCTTACCGACTTCACATCATTGACATTGTCCAAAGCGACGATATAAGAACTGGCGAGAACTTTAACTGCATGACCTGTTGATATGGAACGAAACAAGTAATTGAAGTATGAATAAGTTTATTATAGATATAAGAAAGCTTCGGAATGGTAGTGATACAACTACCTGTAAAATACAAGGAGAACTTCGACGTTTCGAGCGAAGGCACTTTGTCGAGACGTTAGTCGCTCGAATTTCTCCTTGTATTTTTCAGGTATAGTTTATTGGCATTACATACACCAGGGATGGATCCAGCATGATCTGGTAGGGGGGTGGGGTGCTCTGCCAGCTTTGGTGCCGAGTTGTGTCGGTCATGTGTGCCGCCCGCCCATCAACTTACGTGACTATACTACAAAGTCTTGCTTGACTACTGTATTTGAATTGTAATTGTTGTTCACAGTTTGCTTATCATCATGTTATTACTCAAATTACTGTATCTCATTTTGTCTCTAATATTTTTTTTGCTTTATCATGAAAAATAGCACCTTCCCCCTGCACCCCCTCTGGCCAAGGCTAGGGGGGGTGCATCCCACCCCCAGTAAATCCATCCCTGGCAAACCATAACATTCAGCCAAAGTCAGATGAGATTGACAGCTCTGTATGTGCAAATGTACTAAATACATCAGAGGCAAGCTTGTTTATATGGCAAAAAAGGTTATTTTAGCCAATTTGCTTTCACAGTGTAATTTTGTTGTGTTTTTAGGAAAATTTTGAGAAGAATTCATGCTGATTGTATGTGATAATCAAATGAATTGGGAGTATAACTATACAAAAACGAGCAACGTTATGTAAGTGAATTTTTTAGTAAACTGATAACTGGGCGGTTAACACGAGAAGCTGGCAAGGAGTGTGCGTATTTTGACATACGGTTCTTTGAAAAATCTGGAATTAGGTGGGGAGGAGGGGGAATGGTATTAAAACTGTTTACGGCCTTTATAGCCATTGGACTTCAATTTCCGCCATCTTGATTCTTGGCTTCATTGCTCCAGATGTATATTATATAGAGATCACTGATCCAGTGACGTGTTGTGACGTAACGTGCAAGGGTTGAAATAAAATTATACGAGTTTTCAATGCAAATTTATATTGAATATGAAGTTAATAAAGAACACTTTTGGCAAGTTTTGACCTATTATAGTTCCTCACATGCAAAGTTATCTGCGGAGCAGGCTATACTCACCGCTGTAATTCGGTCTTAGCTTCTTGTTGTAGCCCTTGGTGAGTATGTCAAACGGATCCAAACTACTCGTCGTCGTATTTATCTTCGCTCTGAAATGGATACGTTGTATATACTGTCATTTTGTAAAATTCTCTTTTTATATATAGGGTGTCCCAAAAAAACCCAAACTATTGAAATAGCGTGTTGTTAGAATTTGAATGCCTCAGCCTGAACCCACACGTGCATCAAAGCTTGACGTAAGTAAATTTTATGCATAAAGAAACCGTTTAAGAAGCTGCTTTAAATTCCCAAGAGCAGAAAATCGTGCGCTTTACAAAGATATTTTAATTTCTTAATAAGTCAATGTTTAATATATGCACCCTGTCAATATTTTACGCATCTTTGCATTCAGCTTAGTGCTAGGGCATTCAAATTCTAACAATACGTTATTTTCAATAGTTTTGGAGATTTTTGGGACACCCTGTATATATGCAACTACAATAAACATTGCGTTTTAATGTCGACTTCAAGTGACTTTTCAACGCACGGATCCCAAGTTCGTTGCGAACTTACCAATTACTTTTCCAAGTTTTCAAAAATTGGGCGTGAACTTCGCAACGAAGTTCGCAAGTACATTTCACTGTTTGAACTTTTTGTAAGCATTTGTTCATAGCTCTATAATAATAACCAATTCAACGAAATAGGTATAGACCACTGGACAAAGAACTTTTTATTGAATTGTTCATTTCAACTTGAACTGTCAATAATTGTTACACTAGAAGTTCAAACTTTGTAATTATGAACTTGCGAACTTCGTTGCAAACTTTACGCCCAATTTCTGAACTCGGAAATTTATTTGCCATGTTTGCAACAAACTTTGGAATGCTCGCGTTGAACGGTGACCTGAAATCGACCGAATAATGGCGATTTCTGAGAGAAAATGATGATAATATTCGGACAGCTTGGCGCAGAGTTCACAAGGAAAATGCAACATCGCCAGATGCGTGTCTGCACGTCAACCAATTATACTTCAAACGTTCTTATTATGTTCCGAACCTAATACAAATTAGAGGCCGGCGCTCTCGAAGACTGTATACCAGCGAATCTAAATTGGGTTATAATTACGCATTCTGTTTTTGGGTCCCGCTACCTTGGCTGCAAGAATACAGAACTTAAGTCTTAACTAACAAACGTTTTAAAAACGTATAGTCAACGATCCTGAGAACAAACATGACATATTGCCTCCAGTGAACTCTTCAGAAATATGCCTGCGAGGAAGAAGAATGTTTCAAATTCCTAATTTTAAGACAAATAGATTTAAGAATAATTTTGTTAATGGACCATTTGCATTATAGACTAAATTTTGATCTAGACAAAAATTTCATCACAGCTTGAAAGAGCATCACCAAAGTTAGTAATATTCCAAAGTTTCGTTGCGAAATGTTGTAAAATGCGGATAATATAGCCATGCGAAGTTTGCCGTTTTTCAGTCATTTTGTATTACGCACGGGAAATTGACAGTCCAATCGGGTGTTGGGGCATCAATTTCCCGTTTGTAATCTAAAATGACTGAAAATTGCAAATTTCGCAAGGCTATATTATCCGCATTTTACAACATTTCGCAACGAAACTTTGGAATATTACTAATTTTGTGATGCTCTTTCAAGCTGTGATGAAATTTTTGTGTAGATCAAAATTTATATAGTCTATAATGCAAATGGTCCATTGTAATGGCTAATGCATGTGAATACGTAATTGAATCGAACTAAATTTTTTTTACGGTTGCTGTCGATCTAACTTTTAACTAACTTGTACACTTGCTTTTAAGTTTAAATAAATCTATCTATCCTGCTTTGCCGGGCTATTCTGACAGATAGATAGATAGATAGATAGAAAGACAAACTCTTTTTAATTTCTTATGCAAATTTAACCAAACGAAACTTCATTGTTAATTTTTCTAAAATCTTTACGGTCGCCGCACGCAACAGGTACGAGACGTGACTCACTTAAATATTTACAACTTTTCGATTTTATCTTCACAGTTTTCCATGATAAACAAAAGAACCAATCGCTATCCGCTATCCAATCGTTATCGTTATCCTATCAGGTATATCAGTCATATAATTTGAAGATAACCCACCTCAAAACGGTTTTTTATTTAGTTCGCACGGACAGGGGTAGCCATTTTAAGTGACGCAGCTTGTATATATTAATAGAGATTTGATTTTTTATTCACTAAGGTAGAATCTTATAACCGTATTATACACTAAAAGTCAGCGCACAACCCATGAAAAAAGTAGATATGCTCACTTGTACATAACCAGCGATTGATTACTTTATATATCCGTCATAGGACTCGAGCAAAGCCATAATACAGGCGTAAACATCTTACTGCATGCTCGTCAACAAGATGTGTTCGCACTGCTAGTATAATTTCCATGAGTTTTTGACCAGTGTGAAATAAGTTATTACAGTATCATCTTGTAACAAGGTTGTTGAGACCAACAGACTCGCAACAAGTTGTTCAAACAAGTCTGATATCGTCTGCACGTAACAAGTTGTTGACAAGTTGATGACAACAAACTCGTAGCGACTTGTATAAAGGACAGCCTGCATTAGTCTTGTTGGAACAACTTGTAGCAAGTCTTTTACCGTCATCAACTTTGTAACAAGGTGATAACAACTGCTTACACAGGCTGTTTGAGGAGTCGGTACCGTAAATTTCAGACATGAGAAGTCCAATTGTGGCGTTTTGAACTTAATTGCATCAGGTGTAGCTAATATTCTGAGTTTAATGCGTGGGCTTCAAAGAGTTAACACACATTCAATTGATTTTTATCGCTTGGATGATGCTTTAAGCCTGATCTATCGTTCACAATAACATTAAAATATTTCTCATTTTGTCCAGTAAGATACTTTTTACTTATATACAGTAGTACATGCACGTTTGCACCGATTGAAATATTATTAGTATTTGTTTTAAATATTTAAAACTGCATGCCTATATACGTTCGTCATGCAAGTACACTGGTTTAGATAACTGTTTATTATTTTGGAACACTAATAGACAGATTTAGATCGAGGACGAGGACGTCAAAGACGACGTGAAAATGGCGTGTTGTGCCCATGTATGCATGATATGCCACGCCATTTTGACGCCATTTTCACGTCGTCTTTGACGTCCGCGTCCTCGATCTAAATCTGTCTATTAGCGAGCTTAAACAAGGGACGTTTTTGTAAACACCGACGTCAGATTGTGTTTAAAAATTGTGTTTTGTCGGTTTGTGGTATATAATCTTCAACACATAAGATTTTTAAAGTTTTTTGCTTCTTGCACGAGCGCTATACGCTATACGATGCAAAATGCCGCCAAAATTAGTAGTATACCAGTTTTCGGGTGACATCCGTGTTTACAAAAACATGGTTTGCTCAAGCCCGCCATTATATTTGAGCCGTGATGCCTGAAGATCTGCATGGTTTATCTAAAGAATAATCTTTCGTGTGCTTCCCGCAGACACTACACAAAATTGATTGTATTTGAATAAGATTATGCCAATGTTTGCAACACAAGTCTTAACACTTCGTTTGTAAAGAGAGTTACTGAAAATCTCATTATAATAAAGTGTTTATAAATATATACCCAAAAGTTTTGTTGACCTCAAGCTTGCATGCAACTACAGCCTGTTTCATCCAATCATTCCTGTTGGATCACACAGGGCAATCTTTTGAGGTATCACAGTATAAACTCTATCTATATACGACTCGGGCACTCTTTAACATTTTATATGATCCAAAACATACTCGTATAAATATACACAGTATATCCATGCATACATTACCTGGCACCAGGGCAGAAACATACTACTACAGCCACTACAAGTCCAAAGATAGCCGTTCTTCCATCCATCATTGTTCGACGCCTTGCTACAATGACAGCCTGTATGTATAATTACTATGCCTGACCCGATAACACATTATCTTACTTATCTTTATAATTATCTATGCATGCACTCATATATTATTCATTGCTTTACCCAGCATGGAAAGCCACAATTTTGGCTGCAAACGACTGCGTGAATTTACAAAGAGAAAATAGATAGCTTTCTTAATTACTACTGTATTTTGAAGTATTTTTTGCAGTATAACCGTGGAAATTCTACCGATTACTCTCATTAATTTGTTTTTGGGGTCTATACATCAAATCTATATAAAATATTCTGGTCAGATGAATATTTTGTTGGCTATCATCCTGGGGTTTTGTGTAAATTATTCAAGACCCGTTTCTTAAACCAAATATTGGGAATAATTATATAATGCAAAATAAATTCAAAACGTATTCCAAAGAACAGCATGCATTTCTGTGAGTATGTGTAGACCTTGACCTTCCTATAGGCTGTACGGTATGGTAGTTGGTCTGATAAAGTTTTGAAATTAAATTGTCGGCTGATTGTGGTTTATATATACTTAATATATAAACTTATGCATGAACAAACAGGGTCTATAATAAAATATAATACGACTACCTTTTTGTTAACGGGTATTGATATATAGATATATTTTTCTCATGATTTTATATATACTGTAATATATATATATATATATCGAGTGAGATATCTCATAATTTCCAGACAGCGCACAAGGGTTTCTGGGTTTCGAACCCGCGACCTTCGACTTACTACAATCAATGTAGTAACACCCTCCCTCCCCCTAAACAATGTTGGGTCTTTAGCATGTATAATTTTGCGCACGTTTTTGACCAAACAACATGCATTGAAGAGAGGGCGCGGGGGTTCGAATATCTTGTAAACCTGCGCTATTTTACTATTCGATTCTGTCCAAAGTGTTTTGTCACTGATTATAGATCGATGCTCTACCAACTGCATGAGCTACATGCATGGTCAGGATGGATCGAAGACTATAGTAACTCGATCGATCTAGTAATTGGAAGGTCGCGGGTTCGAAGCCCAGCTGCAGCAGGCACGGTTTTCTGCCTGCGCGCTGTCTAAAAATTATGATATATCTCACTCGAGAACATTTTTTTCCTTATATATTTGCGAATGTGGTTTGGTTCACCGTTCACCAAATGCTAAAGAGTGCTCGATATCATATAGATAGAGAAGATATAGTTGTTTTTACCTCAAAAGGTTGCCACAGCAGCCCGTTGTCGCCTGCATGATTATGTTTATGCATAAGTTTAATTATATAACTATATAAACCACTTAATTTCAAAACTTTATCAGACCGACTACAAAACTGTATAGCCTATAGGAAGGCCAAGGTCTACATATAATCGCAGACATGCATGCTGTTCTTTGGAATAAATTTGGTTGCCACAAAGCCACCCAATGATTCCTCTTGGATGAAACAGGCTGTTGTGGCAAACCTTTGAGGTATATAGGTATATATATATATATATATATATATATATATATATATATATATATATATATATATATATATATATATATATATATATATATATATATATATATATATATATATATATATATATATATATATATATATATATATATATATACATAGCATATACTCGGGAGGTGCATGATAGTGCTTTTCGCGCAATTTGATTGGTTGATCAGTTCCGGATATCCTTGCACTATTGACTTCCGGACAAAAACAAAATGGCGTCCCGTTTCGTTTCGGTTTTATATATATACACACGAGCAAATTGTTTTACTAACCCATGCTAAACATGAAGAAAGCCACAAACGTTTGTTTAACAGTGTACAGATGTATTTTTAAGAGCTATTTCTAATGAATAAAATTACTAAATGCTTGTAAAAACTGTTTTGTTTGCAACCACAGTTTTACGGGAGCTGAAGTACAAATGTAAAAATATTTTCGTTGTGTTTTGGTCATTTTTGTTTTGTTCTGGTATATGCTAATGCATATGGTATATTCGCTTCTTCGCATCGCAAAAGTATCGAAATAGCGGGCTGCCAGTGGCCAAAAGCAGGACATATTTTAGAAATGGCAGGCAAAAACAAATTTGAACTGCCAAAGTAAAAAAAAATGGCAGGTGAAATTCTATAGATATATTTCATTTCATTCGCTTACCACAACTCATGCATATATACTAGGCCTACATCATTTATTACTTGACTAAATACGTTTATATTTGAAATGTAAATACAAGCTAGTTTACTATATAGTAAAATAGACAAGTTTAAAAACAATAAAAATGTATGTCATGAAAACATTGATTTTTACAATATGAGTGATATGAAACATCGCCATTTTGGCAGTTCAATGAATAAAAATAACAGGCTAAAATTTATTTCACATGCCAAAAAATTTTAGACTGGCAGGCCATATTTTTTCTTCAATGTTTATATCTGTGCATGGTTCCCCTTTGTTATGAGCAGAACTGATGCGCAGAACGTGGACAGACTTGACATGGTGTTTAGTAAAACAGCCAATGAAAGGAAATTTTAAAAGATATGTAGATCGACCAAATAACTTAAAATGTTATAGCATTTCTAAATATTTGAAAAACTTATTAAATCAGAATCAAAGTGATCGGTCAATGAAAATCGAAAAACCGCGCCGCGTTGTCGAATTGCGTCCGGTGTGTCTGGACCTTTATACAAATCCTTTCAAAGTAGTTTTCTTGTATTCGACCTTTCCATTTCTGGGTATTGACAGTACTACTCGATTTGTTAGAGAGGTTCAGATTTGACTTCCACTACCGTACAGTGAGGCATTTGATTGACTAACGGTCTCTTATAATGGTAGCGGAAGTCAGATGCGAACCTCTCAAATGTTGGGCAGTCACGTGACCAGATCCTGCAAATATCTTGCACACGTAAAAACGCACAAGTTGTAACAAACCTGCAGCAGACTTGTAGTAATGCTGTTCCAACAACTTGTCAACAGGATGTGTTCGCACTGCTTGTTCCCAGCTTGTTGACAAGTTGTCTACGGCTTGTTGACAACATGCTACAAGGTTGTTGAGCTCAACAGAATTGTTAAAGTTATTCCAACAACTTGTTATCGTCCGGCATGCAATTCAAACAATTCGTCAACAAATTGCGAGTGACAAGCTTGTAGCAACTTGATAAAATAACAGCATTGTTATACAACTTTTTGACAAGCTTGCTACAAGCCTGTTGCGAACACATCTTGTTAATTGACAAGCGTGTATATCACCGCACTTTGGGAAATAAAAAACAACACACTCATATTTTGCAATCAAACTTTATTTCTAAAATAAATGAACACTACTTTGTAGATTTTCGACTACATTTTATATTTCTATTAAATTTTATTCCTTCGTAATAATCCGTTTTAAAGCAGGTGTCCCTTCGTCACATGTGTTCAGTAGTAAGACTTATAACACTAGAAAATGAAATAGTAAGTAATTTAATTCATTGCTATCTTTATGTTGGAATTATAGACAATGGCCAGTGCATTAATACGGAGGTCCAATGTAGGTGGTATTGTAAAAACTGCCTTTTGTTTATGTTGAAGTACCTGTGGAACAGTGGGCTTCGACGTTGCAAGCATTTACTACTTTTGTCATAAGGTACACACGTAAAAATCTCGCATCTTGTAGAAAGTCTGTCAACAAGCCATCAACAAGTTGCATTCGCACTGCTTGTCTCAAGTTGTCAACAAGTGTGCAACAAGCTGTTAACAACTTTTATTAAACAAGCTTGATGGCATTATCAGACTTGTTGCAAGGTTGTTTCAACAAGTCTGATACAGTCATGATATAACAATATTGTTACAATCTTGTGTCGTCAACCTTGTAACATTCCTGTTATATCGTGACTGTATCAAACTTGTTATAGAACAACCTTTTAACAAGTCTGATAATGCCATCAAGCTTGTTACAATTTAACAACAGCTTGTTCCAAACTTGTTACAACAACTGGGAACAAGCAGTGCGAACACAACTTGTCGACAGCTTGTGAACAGATCTGCAACAACTTGTTTGCAGACTTGTAACAACTTGTGCGTTTTTACGGTGTGTAGTTCAGACACAAACCTCGGGTACCGAAAATCCATCTGTTTGCTGAAATCACATGTTTTGATTTAAATAGGCCATTTTGAAGCCAGACCATTTATAATGTATTAGGATAAATTTAGAATATTTACAAATATATTCCTTACCTTCTTGACCTTGTGGCACACTTTGTGGCAGATTTTCCCACAGACATAACGAATGGTGTGACATCTTGTGCAATACTTGGGGATGCGGTGACAGATTATCACTTTGTGCGGGATCTTCTTGATCTTGTATCCGTATTTGGGTCCATATCCGTAGCCATCATAGCTGTCGATTTTGTATTGTACTTTGACGACTCTGATTTTGATGATTTTACGGCATATTTTTCTGGAACCACATTTCACCCTCTTACATCGACGTCGACTACACACCTTCTTTCGGCAGACAGGTCTACACTTCAAGTGTATCGAGCATTTATGAACCGGATAGTAACCTGAAGATACAAGCCACATTTGTGAGGAACATGCATGGTCTGGTTGTAACGAATACAACATGAGTTATGTTAAGCCCTGGGCAAACTAGGGAACATTGTTGCGGAAACATTGTTTCCTGCCAATGTATCGCCATGTTTCCCAGAGTGGCCAAACACTATAGGAAACATTAGTGAGAAACATAGGAAACATCAAATGTTTCTGAATTTGCTAGGAAACATTTTTGCTTCTCGGGAAGCAAATTTTGTTTCCGCAACAATATTTCCACGGGTGGGCAAACATGGAAACATTTGTGGAAACATCGAGAGGCACAAATGTTTCCACAACAATGTTTTCTAGTTTGCCCAGGGCTTTACACACGAAAATATAACATTTTCCCAACGATTACGTCACAAAGTAGTAAATATGTTATTAAGCGAAATATGGATACCAGATATTCTAAAATATTCATAAGCCTAACGTTTTTATACTCGACAATTTGGATCCGAGTTACTTGATTGTATCAAAAGGTTCGGCATATGGCAAGGCCTTATATATACAACATAATCTTTTTCAATAAATGTTTTAAAAAATCGGCAATAAATTACATTGAAACTATTGAAATATATAACTATTGAAATATACTGACTGTCGCTTTCTTTCTCCTCGTCCTCAGCTACGTCGGTGTTTTCTTCTAAAGAAAGGAAGATTTCTTTTATTATATATTTCTTAAGGAAACAAAACATAATTTTATTTGTACTGGCGGCTATCATTTTTAAACTCTTCTTGATCCAGAGGAAAACTAAACTAAACTACGTGCGTAATACTGTTCTCTCTGCAGGGTAAATCTGAACTATGCCCACCTTACTTGAGCTGGGTAAAGTTGTAAACTATAGGTTTTCTAAGCTATAAGTTGTAAACTATAGGTTTTGCTACACAAAATTGTTTGCTTGTTCATGCATTCTATTTTCGATTCTTTATTTTAGTAAATGAGCTGAAATCAACACCTCGTGATCAAGTCTTCAAATGACTTTGTTAAGGAAAACATAACATATAGAATCTCGATTAATCAATCCTTACGACAATCGTTTGCTTCAAATTTTTTCAATATGCGAGGACAACACTAGACCTGATGGATTAAAGTGAATTTTATTCCGGGCAACTAATTTTCATGTCTAACTTGCCCTATTCGCAAGTAACAAAAACGGTTGTCGATTGGAAGTATCCTTCTGTAAAATATCATGTTAATTATTGTCTATTCTGATGAGTTCTTTGTCCGACAAAAGATTTATTTTCTAAACACATCTCAGGCCGCAAAAATGCGCAATGTCAAAAATACTTGACTATATACCGTCATTTTCTTCGTCTTCGCTTTCTTCGTCAGCTTCCTTCTCCTCTTCGTCGCTCTCCGTTGCCTCCTCTTCGGGTTGTTCTTCGTCAGCAGCGACCTCTGGCTGGTCCTCTGTCTTGGGTTCCTCGACAGCGGTCTCTTCTTCCGCGCGAGCTACTATTGGTTAGAAAGAATGAAAAAGTTCTTTTAGCTTGGCGATAAAATATCATTGTTGTGCCTTGAGAAAAATACCAAATTCGTGTCTGAACGTGGCACGTCGTTCGTTCGAAGCGTCGAAAAATGTTTAATGCTAAAATGGGGCCAGTTGTTCAAAGGCTGGTTAACTTAACCCTCGGTTAACGTAAAATTCCATGCAAGCTTCCGAGCAGCTGTGTTTAAAAACTTGGACTAATATTTTTTTCAGAAATCTTGTCTGGATTATCAGATGTTTAATTTTCTACTATTCTGAAATAAACAGACGTGTAGAAATACATTTTAACCCAGGGTTAGGACCAATCGTGCTTTGCCTTTAACAATCTCATGTCCCGATGAGTGATTCCAAATCACTGTCCTCACAAGTTAGTAATTCGTATACGTACCAAACACGCAGGCCGAAGCCAATAAGAGGAAACACAACAGCGCAAAAGTCTTCATCGTTCTTGTCTTCAAACTGTTTCTTTCTTGAAGCTGCAAGGCCAAGTGACGAACTGATGAAACGCGCGCCCTTTTATACTCTGTCTCAGACTTCATTATGCAGAGCACGTCACGGCGTTGCCATGGTTTGCAATATTCCTCAGCGTATTAGTCAATACTGTAAGCCAATATGTCGAGGGGATGCGCTATTCTTAATTTCACATGCTGGTCGCAAAGAAAACTTTGAACCAGTCAGTAACTTACGTACAGAACTTGAAAATTCATTTAAAGACGCCCATAACTACAAAGCCACTATATTTCAAGTGTTTTAGGTGTTCAGTTTCGAGTAGGATGAGCGATGTAAAGAGTTTTGCAGTGGTAGTTTATTTTTTCCGTTTTTATCTTGGTGTAACAATGTAGTTTTTTTATGAAAAATGTGTCTTGCATAGAAAGAATTACTGACATAAAAGACTATATATCTGACGCACAAAGGCTCATGAGAATATTGCATTTACTTCATCAATCCACCCACCCAAAGTTAACTAACAAACACCAAAGAAAGTTAGCCAAGCTGTAGTTTCTCATAATGTAATACCCTATTTACATAGTCGTTGCATCCGTTTAAAGTTCAGACAGCTATTCTAAAAGCAGCCATGTGAAACTATTTAGTTTTTAAGAAATTTAACCGTCTTTTAAGAAATGCAGCACCTTCAGAGTAATATAAAACTTATAATATAATGCTTGTGATGTCACTCTGAGTGTATATCCACACCGCGGGCAAGCTTGAAAAATATGCCTTGCCACGGTGGGAATCCAAAGGTCGTAGGTTCGATTCCCACCGTGGCCAGGCATATTTTTCAAGCTTGCCCGGTGTGGATATACACTCAGAGTAACATCACAAGCATCATATTCACCTGAGTACATTACACCAACACAGAAAAAACTTATAATATAAGTACAATCGCATTAGTCTTACAAATATTTAAGATTACATGAACGATTAGAAAATTTAAATTTGACGAATAGAAACTTATAATATAGTGTTCATATAGCCTAATGTGATTTATTGTATCTTTCTGAATTTACAAATCACAATTTTATTTACCGTGCAAATTAGTGCCCTGACAATTTTCACTTAATATTTTAACCCATATGCAATGAACGCCAGTGCTCTCCCTTGACGAATATATATAGAATCGTCTGGCGTTAGAGTAAGTAGGCCTAATAAAGTGAGGCGCAATGCAAGTTAATAGGTCTTAAAAACAACATAAATGTGTTACTAAGTTATAGATAGAGCACTCGATAGAATTTTGCATAAAAATCCTCTTTGAATCAAAGCACATGCATGGTCAAGTAGTCCGCACTTGTTTCAGAAGTGAATTTAAAAAATGGCATTGCAAGAATTAAAAAAATTAAACCCTACGCTCACATGGGAACAAAGCTCTGTAGTTACCGTAGGCCATCTTAATCTAACAAAACGGTTGATTTGGGGGCATGCAATGCAAGAACAAAAAATACAAGGAGAACTTAATTCAACGTTTCGAGGGAATTAGGACCCTTTATCCGGAAGTTATCAAACGAAATTTTGTACTCATGGAGAACAATTTAGAACTGATGGAGCTATCATCCAGTATAAAGTTAGTTTAGTTCAGGTTTCCTCCTGTAGTAACACTGGATCAATAAGAGATGATCCTTACTGAACCTCTATATAGGAATAGGTTTAGAATTGACTGCAGTTAGTTTAGCCAAGGTTTCCTCCTGTAGTAACACTGGATCAATAAGAGATGATCGTTACTATAGACCTCTAGGCAGAACAGTTTATAACTGATAGAGCTGTCCAGTATAAATAAAGTTAGTTTAGTTTAGGTTTCCTCCTGTAGTAACGCTGCATCAATAAGAGATGATCCTTCCTGGACCTCTATAGGGAGAACAGTTTAGAACTGATAGAGCTATCCAGTATATAAATAAAGTTAGTTTAGTTTAGGTTTCCTCCTGTATTAACATTGGATCAATAAGAGATGATCCTTACTGGACCCCTAGGGAGAACAGTTTAGAACTGATAGAGCTATCCAGTATAAATAAAGTTGGTTTAGTTTAGGTTTCCTCTTGTAGTAACACTGGATCAATAAGAGATGATCTTTACTGCACCTCTATAGGGAGAACAGTTTAGACCTGATAGAGCTATCCAGTATAAATAAAGTTAGTTTAGTTTATAGGTTTCCTCTTGTAGTAACACTGGATCAATAAGAGATGATCTTTACTGGACCTCTAGGGAGAACAGTTTAGTAACACTGGATCAATAAGAGATGATCTTTACTGGACCTCTAGGGAGAACAGTTTAGTAACACTGGATCAATAAGAGATGATCTTTACTGTACTTCTATAGGGAGAACAGTTTAGACCTGATAGAACTATCCAGTATAAGTAAAGTTAGTTTGGTTTAGGTTTCCTCTTGTAATAATACTGGATTAATAAGAGATGATCCTTATACTGGACCCCTAGGGAGAACAGTTTAGAACTGATAGAGCTTTCCAGTATAAATAAAGTTAGTCTAGTTTAGGTTTCCACCTGTAACAACACTGGATTAACAAGAGATGATCCTTACTGGACCTCTAGGAAGAACGGTTTAGAACTACAGATAGAACTATCCATGCATGAGTATAAATAAAGTTAGTTTAGTTCAGGTTTCCTCCTGTAACAACACTGGATTAACAAGAGATGATCCTCTATATAGGAATTAGAACAGTTCAGAACTGTTCCAGTAAGAACATTTGGGGAGACAACCAAGATTTGATAGAGCTGTCCAATTAAAGAAATGCCACTCCAATTTAACTTATAGACTCCATTTTGTTGCACAGAGGTATCTAATTATCAGACAGCTGCTCTTAATATACTTAACAAGGGGTATAACCGACCTGTACAGTGTAAGGGGACAGCAATGCATGTTGTAAGTGCTTTACAAGCGCATAAGATGAATATGTGATAAAATTTATACTTATTGTTTACAAAAGCAATTTCAAGTCGAGATTGTCTTTTGCCGAGATTAATGTTTATCATGATGTGCTACATGATACTCTCTCAAATCTGTTTGGCTGAAAATTTCTATTTTTGCATAAACTACATCAAATGATCCCAGAGGAAAACGGGTGTACATATCCCTTAAGGAAATGTCATAAATTTCTAGTCCCTAAGTTTCGAACAGAACGTTTTAAGAACTCCTTCATTATATCTAATAGTATAAGTGTATAAATTCTTAACTTTATTTCGTGTCAATTATAGCCTATAGTATAGTATTGTAAATACTCGTAAGCAATTCAGTTATACCAACTGTAATTTACGATTTGATTAAACCTGTTCTATCTATCTATCTATCTACCTATCTATCTATCTATCAGGAAGAAAAATCTATTTTCTAGGTCTGCTTCTTGGTATATGTTTTAGTTCGATCTTGATGATCTTTCAAGGATATAAAATGGATATGTTGCTGTTTCGAATGCAATAATTACATGTTGAAGGAGATATTTCCTGTTTTCAAATGGTTCTTTTAGTCGACTATAAACACTCGAATAGCACGCAAGGTTGCAACTATATTGCCCAGTAGCTAGGTAACAATCTTTGAGCGCGGAGTGGAGTCGTTTATTTTAGTCAACTAATTAGCCATGCTGGAAATACAGTCGCAAATATGGCTTTATTTCCGTTTAGGCAAAAAGCACCAAGGCGACGAGCTTTTAGTGTAGATTCTTTACAAACAATCTACTTTCACCACTTTAATAATATTATCTATTTGATCACGTGGTCGAAGACAGCTGAGAGCCTGAGAAATAGCTTTATAATCGTAGATCATATTATAGTGGAAACTTAATGGTAAACATTCAAACATAGGGCAAAACATGCAGATACAGTTGTAATACTTTTGAGTTAATCAAATGCTGTAATGTAAAAATCCTAGAAGATATTTGCCTAAAGATCGTAAACAGTTTTTAACCATTTTTCCCAGCTAAATCCAATTTTTTCTAACGGACAATATCGCTCACTGTGGTATAATCTCGTTCTAACAATCATAGGCTACATCAAGCTGCAAAATAAACAACATAATAAAAATGTTGATAGATTGTCCTGAACCCAATCTTGGTCTGAAAAAACTAGGCCATGGATAGAACATCCATTTGAATTCAATGAGCCACTAATTTTGAACTTTGAAGGCAGAATTTTTACGTTGAGAAGAGATGTGTATATCTTTCAAATTCTTTACCAATTGAGTGGTTATATTTAGCTGTTTAAATTTAAATTAGTTTTACCATATTAGTGCCTGTGTAACGTGAAAGGTATTATTCATCTAATGCGTTTTATAGCTTCTTAAATATTCCAAGAAAACGTGATTTTTATTGTAAAACAATTCTCGAGTATGATAAGCGACGAACAATGTTGCTCTTAGCCTTAGGGCTGGTTTGCAGTTGGAATTTTGCATATATAGGTAAATTCTATAATTTTTGAAGTGTTCGAGGCAACTAATTACTCGGTGTTTAATCAAATCCTTCAAAATTTAGAATTTACCGATGCAAAATTCCCACTGTGATCACAGAAACTTTGCTAGTGTAAATCATGTCCATGACCAGTCCTCGATTTCTGCAATTATCAAAATGCCACAAAGTCAATATAACACAACGAGAAAAAAACACAGTTTATCAACTGTAACAAATTTCTTTAGTTTGCCTCGGGGAATATATTGGAGTGCGCAGATCATAAATCGTCAATGGCAATGCCTATTGTCGTGATTAATTGCCACTTATATTATATCTCGTGCACTCGAGAATCAAGTTTCTGGGAAGGTCATGAACAGCTCGCCATAAATAATATTTAAGCGCAACATCGTACCCAGGGCTAGCCGCGAGTTGAAGAGTTGAGAAGCGAGAGTTTACACTATGTTGTCAACATATCAAAATTTGAACCAGCTAGCTCAAAGTCGATGAGAGTCGATGAAAGAGAAGTAAGGCGAGACTACTCGATTGCTCGGGGGCGAGCTCAGTTGGCGAAAATGTCCGCTCCAATCATTGACGAATTTTGTGTCTGCAGAACAATAGGGCCATTTATACGGGACAAAATAAGACGCGACTTACATAAGACGCGACTTAAATAAGACGCGAGTTTGTCGTATAAAAGGTACAAAATTCTTATGTAAGACGCGTCTTGGATAAGACGCGTCTTACATAAGAACAGGACTTTTAGCTGTTCTTATTTAAGTCGCGTCTTAAATAAGCTAGAAATTGTAGACAAAAATTCTAACTACACATGCCCGAAACTTGAAACAACGTAAAATTATTAGCCTTGCATATTCGAACAAAAACAACCGAAACAACATTATAGCTATAGCAAGTAAATAAGAATAAATCCGTAGAGAACCATTTATGCGATAACTCAGCTTATATAAGACGCGTCTTATGTAAGACGCGACTTATTTTGTCCCGTATAAATGGCCCTAATGTCAGCTGTAAGGACGAAAGATTCTCATGGGAAACCGCAGGAATTCGGACTATTTTAATAATCCTACAGGAACTCCTTTAGGAAATGCAATTTACTATTCCTGTAAGAATTCTTTAGGAAATGCAATTCACTATTCCTATAAGAATTCTTTAGGAAACGCAATTTACCATTCCTATAAGAATTCTTTAGGAAATTCTGTTCCTATATCTATTCTATTCCTACACGATTTCCTGTAGAAATGGACATGTCATTGTCTTTCTGATTATGGTGTGTTTTGTTTCTGTTTAACAAGAATAGGAATATTCACAGAATCCATGCATCAAGAGACAGTGGGTCCTCACTCACTGTCATCGTAACCGATTTAAATTCGCAAGAAACGGCTTTTATATAGGATCGACATGCCGCCATCTTTATTGTGGCGAAATAACAAATCAATGTATTTTTTCCAAATTATACAATTATTCAAAACCCTGGCATGAATAAGTATAAATATGCGTGTTGATGGCACTTTATATTAGAAGCTGGCAACAGGCATTTTCTTATAGTTAAAGCCTTGGTGAAGAAGACTGTATGTGTCGCCACTTCTGATTTTTTGCTTTATAGCCGAAAATTTGAGAATTTTAAAATTTTGCCTATATAATTTGGCTATAAAGCACAAATCAGAAGTACCACTTCTGATTTGTGCTTTATAGCCAAATTATATAGGCAAAATTCTCAAATTTTCGGCTATAAACAAAAAGTCAGAAGTGGCAACACGTCTTCTTCACCATGCCAGCTTCTAACATAAAGTTGACATCAAAACTCTCTTTAGTTTAGAGGCACTTTTTGCCACCTTGGCCGACCGACTAACAAGCTTGTTGTATTGGTTCTTTTGCACTTGAAAGATTCGAGCATACATCTTAATTGAATTACGCACGTTGTGCTAAAAAAACTCGCACCCTCGGCTAGAATATTCATTCATGTTAGGAATATATTGAAATTCCCTGGCAAAATGGAACGTTGCCAATGTGATATACACTTATCCACTGAAGAATTACTTGAAAAACATATACTTCATTTAATTATAGGCCTATGTGTCTTCAAAGTGAGACTTAAGATCCTTAATCAAGGCTACTTTTCATTTGTTCGTGCCAGAGGTCGTCCTAAAAAACATTAGTAAGAACTTCCCATTTTAACGCGCAAGGGAGGGAGAGCTAATGGCATACCTAATTTTATTAAATTTTTTATCACTGGATGTTCCGCAATAGGGGGTGTGGCGTCCGAATAATGGCTACCCCTATAGTAAAACCTTTACAGACGACGCCTAATTTTAGATTGACTGAAAATACAACCATACTTGGCCACCGACATGGCAAGAATTTTTTAACCAAATCAGATTTTTTCCATAAAAAAATAGAAAATAATCTACACCTGAACTATAGAAAATGGTGCATTTCATTGCTTTTATTACACAGAATTCCTTCATTGGAAAACACGCATTCAGAACTGCCCGTGAATTTTGACCAGCCATGCATGTTACGTACGTTGATCAGAACTGCCTATTGTGGAAACTGGGAGGCGATTGGACGACCCCTTCAGACCAAAACTGTGGCGAAAACGTCAAATATCAATATCCTCTTTGCTCTTAGGAACGACTCGGTTTGCACACAGCGCGCAAAAGATGAGATACAGCTCCCGAATGCTTGCGAACAGCCCACGGAGATCCTGACTATTTAATATCCTCGACAAATGAAACGAAAATTTATTTTCTTAAAACGAAACAAATGTTTAAAACTATCGTGTAACCTTTTTTTTTTACTATTTTTGGCTTCGTTCTTGGAATCATATGAGAACTTACTAACACATTCAAAAATCGTATGCATTTTCACTTCATTGACCGACATTGTTCTGGACAGTATCTTGTCTCTAATCAGTTTAATTTTGCATGTGAACTGTGGCAATATTTAAAATTTTATGTGATGTCTTTCAATATAATTGTGAAAATATTCACGATCTACTTTCAAACACCGCAGATTTTCTCAGGGTACTTCCGTTTCTCCTGTAGTAACATTGTTCCATTAGGAATGAACTTTACTGAACAGCTAAGAAAAACTGATAGAACTATCCAGTATAATAAAGTTTATAGTTCAGTTTAGGTTTCCTCCTGTAGTAACACTGGATCAATAAGAGATGATCCTTACTGGGTCTCTAGGTAGAACAGTTTAGAACTGATACAACTATCCAACTGATATAAATAAAGTTAGTTTAGTTTAGGTTTCCTCCTGTAGTAACACTGGATCCTTATCTGGACTTCTAGGAAGAACAGTTTAGAACTGATAGAGCTATCCAGTATAAATAAAGTTAGTTTAGTTTAGGTTTCCTCCTGTAGTAACACTGGATCAATAAGAGATGATCCTTACTGGGTCTCTAGGTAGAACAGTTTAGAACTGATACAACCCTCCAACTGATATAAATAAAGTTAGTTTAGTTTAGGTTTCCTCCTGTAGTAACACTGGATCCTTATCTGGACCTCTAGGAAGAACAGTTTAGAACTGATAGAGCTATCCAGTATAAATAAAGTTAGTTTAGTTTAGGTTTCCTCCTGTAATAACACTGGATCAATAAGAGATGATCCTTACTGGGTCTCTAGGTAGAACAGTTTAGAACTGATAGAACTATCCAACTGATATAAATAAAGTTAGTTTAGTTTAGGTTTCCTCCTGTAGTAACACTGGATCCTTATCTGGACCTCTAGGGAGAACAGATGATCCTTACTGGACCTCTAGGGAGAACAGTAAAGAACTGATAGAGCTATTCAGTGTAAATAAAGTTAGTTTAGTTTAGGTTTCCTCCTGCAGTAACACTGGATCACTAAGAGATGATTCTTAATGAATCTTAATGATTATAGAGCTAAACGAGATACAGTCTGCTTTCGCAGACTAGTATAAATGAAGTATAGTTTAGTTCAGATTTCCTTCCATAGCATAAACACTGGATCAATTAGGAATGGCATTCATTACACCTCTGGGAAGAACATAAATAGAGTGCTAGTTTAATTTACGTTATTTAAGTAAGTCAGTGTAAGTAATATCATGTTTTCAGTCATTGCTTGCAAGTTGGAACAAACTTGAATTGCATATGCGAACTGCTTTTTAATTTTAGCACGTCTGAAAAAATTGTTCGTATGTGAAGTTGAAGGTCGAGTGCAATTTAAGGTCTTTGTTTGAAAACTCGCCAAATAGCATGAAATTGAAACAAGAAATAATCTAAGAGTATATCGCTAATGAAATATCGTCCATGGTGATGCGCCTTTTAAACAAAAGCATGAAGCACAATTATGATTCAAAGATTTTTTTTCGCTCTTTGGGGCTTCATTGATAAATGTCGCCCGAATATTTTGTGAAGTTTTTGTCATTCTTGTATAGTCCAGTTTCCTGGCGGAGGAAGTTTAAGAAGTGCATGTATTGCAATTAATATTTTACGCCAAAGGAAAGTCCTTGTGAACCCAGTAACAATTTGGGGGCGTTGATAATGATTAATCACGTGTGGGTGTAGGAGAAAGAGATTACATAACGACGCTGAAGTACAATTATGATTGTACTCGCGATATTCACTCCACCTTGTTTTGTCGAAATGTTTGAAACGAAACGTTTTAAGCGATGTATATATGTTGTCAAGGCGGTAGGACTATGTTGTCGGTTGTTGAAAGGTGGGTTAGCGCTAACTCTGGGTTAAAATTTAACATCGCTGTCTTAGTTTGTATACTTCTGCGCGTCTGTTTATTTCAAAACTTCAGAGAAGTAAACTCCTATCGATCCAAACAAGATCTCCGAAGAAATATTTGCAAATGTACAGCCAAGCTATCAGGAAGTTTGCTTTGAATTTTACTTTAACCTAGGGTTAGGCTAACCCATACAGCTCTGAACAACTGGGCCGGTTGTTCAAAGTCCGATTAGCGCTAACCCTGGGTTAAATTTAACCTGCTGTTTATGTATTTCTGCGTAATCATTCGTTTCAAAACTTTAGAAAAGAAAACCTCTATTGAACCAGAAAGGATTTCTGGAAAAACATGTACAACTTAATTGTGAGCCGTTGGAAATTTTAATTCGTACATTTGTGTTAACCCAGGGTTAGGCTAACCGGCTTTTGAACAACCGGCCCCAGGCTCCCGGGGTCGCGCGAAAGGCGATCAGGTTAACATAAAATTCAAAGCAAACTTCACTGGAAGCTTGTTTACAACTAATTGGACAAATGATTCTTCACAAATCTTGTCTGGATCGATAGTATCTTTCTGAAGTTTTGAAATGATCAGAAGTGCAGAAATACACAAACTAAAACAGCTGGTTAAATTTTAACCGAGGATTAGCGCCAACCCACCTTTGAACGACCAGCCCCTGGCTATTTTCGAACGTTGTCAAAATCCTTAGATTGTAGTTAGCCTATATATACTACTAAACTAAATCAAGTGAATATATACATGTTCAATTAATGGCATTTTTATTGACAAGCCGTTGTTAATTATCGAGACGACTAGTGAAAAATATAAACGATTTAATGTATTATTTACAGTGGAAGCATGAAAAAAGTATAAGCAAGAAAGGAACAACTTATATAAACGGTCTCTCTTTATAAAATACAGCAATTTGAAAGAGCACTTTGATAGGAACGCCTTATATTAATCACGTGTATTCTGTGGCGAAGCTAGTCAGAAGAAATCTAAAATGCATTTCTCTGCAAATTCCGCATTCTACGAACACTGTAAAGAAAACCTTACATCTTTCGCATGGGAACTTGCATGACTCAGGATAATTTTAGGTTAAGTTCGACTCGAGGGGCCAAAGCATGATGTTCTTATTATGAATTTATGTAGAGGTGTTTGTTTTTCATCAGAGCTGCGTAACTTTTAACTTTTTCACTTGGATCTGTCGTTATGAACATCGAACCGTGTCGAGCTATAAACGTTACACTTCATGACAATAAGGGCCCTTCTTCATTAGGAGATATTAATATGAAATTACATAGAATTAAGCCTAATTAAAAACCTTACTATAATTTGCTATCATAATATATAACACTTCAATCTTTCAGTCATATCAATCGCGTCATTCACAGCTCTTTCACAATGACATACGTCTTTTCAATAAACAGTAAACACTATTATAGTAGAGAATTAGACAATCATTCTGAGCAATTCTGAGCATCTGTCTTTCTGACTATAAAGTTAATTAAAGGTAAAACGTAGTCCATTTTAATTAATGATTTAATCGGAGAAGAATTAGACAATCGTTGAACATCATACCCAGGGCCTTTGCGCGGTTAAAAGGCTCTGGTAAAGCTTAACTGAAAATGACAATAATTTTTTAATTATTCTTATTAACTCAGTCCTCCAATATAATTGTCTTTCAGAATAGTAACATTTAAATGTATAAATTAATATTTAAATTAATGTTATATTAGTACATTTTAAAGTGAAATAGCAATAAAAATAAACTTTATTTGGAGGAAAGATTCAGTATATATTTCAAAACCCTTTTACAGATTTTCTTTGGGTAGAAAAGATATTGCATTTCATTTCAAGAAAAATCGTTATTTTATTTTATAAATTATATTTTATTGAGGCAATCATCTCCTTTCGACAATAATTTGAATACATCACAATCGTGTATATATTTAATAAATAATCCAGTATATAATGACAATTCACTCATTCGTTTCTCTCGCAATAATATCCTCCTAAATGAGAGGTTGATTTCTTGGGACAGTCGACGCAGATATTTTTCCATCTTATAAAATGTTGGTTACCCTTGCGACACACGTAACTGCACGGTTCCCTCCGTGGGTTCGAGTACCATATTCAGATTTACATTTAATGCTTTTCTCATGAGTCATTAACAATGATACCTGCAACAAAGATTTTTACATATATTATGTCTTAAGACTATACATAGATAGTTCTTCTGGCTCCATTACTTCAGACAAGAATGCTCCTGGTGCTAGCCATGTTTCCCGTGCAAAGGTGGGCAAACCAGCAAGCATCGTTTCCTAGCCTGCATGTTTCCTGAAGGTGGGCAAACCAGGGAACAGTGTTTCCTAGCCATGTTTCCTGAAGGTGGACAAAACAGGAAACATTGTTTTCTAGCCATGTTTCCTGAAGGTGGACAAACCAGGAAACATTGTTTCCTAGCCATGTTTCCTGAAGGTGGGCAAACTAGTAAGCATTGTTTCCTAGCCATGTTTCCTGAAGGTGGACAAACCAAGTATGTTAGTTAAGTCCGAGGGTTTAGTAAGATTAAGTGTGTTATCAACATATCGTTTATAGAATTTGATCGTACCAGAGTTTATTAGTGGTTTAATTAATTCTTCAAATTCAGTCATGATTATATTTATATGAGCAAGAGTGGGACCAAGCGGCGAACCCATCGAAACGCCATCAGTTTGTCTGTAAAGGTCAAGGGTTTTATGCTCGTGCTGGTTTTAGTCGAGACAGGTCTCATGTTATCGCATTCATCTTCATCTTGTGTCTTTGTTAACTATTTTGAACTTTTGCGTTTGTTGTCTAATGCAAGTTGTTTATCGTCAAAGTCAAGAAAATTGCATGCTAAAGCCTTGATCTTCTGTTGTTTAATAAAGTCATCAGGGAGTGCGTTTTGTCGTCTAAGTTGGTCCCATATAGATTTGGTTATAGACAAGTCTGATCAAAGAAGCACTTGCCATTAGACGCCTTAAACCTGAACTTAATCATGGAACTATAAAGGCATCAAAAGAACTTATAATATTTACCTAATCGTTAATACTGTACATATCAAATTACTTGATCTTCACTATATGTATATATATACATATATATATATATATATATATATATATATATATATATATATATATATATATATATATATATATATATATATATATATATATATACCGGTATATATATAGTTTTTCGTTTTACCTCAAAAAACCACAACAGTCTGTTTCATCCGTATAGGAATCATCAGACCACCTGATGATTCCTATACGGATGAAACAAACTGTTGTGGTTTTTTGAGGTAAAACGAAAAACTATATTACGCTCTATCTATATGGTATTGAGCACTGTTTGTGTTTCGTAAACCAAAATCTTAAGCTATATATATAGATATATAGATATATAGATATATAGATATATAGATATATAGATATCTTTACAATATCGACGATATATATATATATATCATCACAATGATGACTGAATCTTAGACTTAGTCAAAAGCTAGAACGATTAAAATGTTTATTTTCGGAGTTACTGTTGTTTTATATGTTACTCACTACAGGAGGAAACCTAAACTAAACTAACTTTATTTATACTGGCTATCTCTACCAGTTAAACTGATTATTTCTCCCTAGAATGGATAGGTTTTTAACCAAATTTTAAAAATATATTCCCAGATTACTCTGTTCTTGGTTCTTGTGGCCTAGACTACGAAGGACTAGAAGAAAACAAATACAAAAACACCGCAATACGCAGCGATCAGGTCGCCTGTCTTCACCCAGTGGACGGCAAGTGTCCTCATGGGATGTTGAGGGTTGATTCGGAAGAGGAAGGGAGAAAAGCGTGTGATGTGAGGCGTTTTCAATCACACGTGGGATACGAACTGACAGATAAAAAGGATCCACGTGATCCAAGATTTTGTCCTATTTCTATTAACTGTGGTGGACCTCAAGGTACAGAAATGATTTAGTAAACACTACTAGAGAAACCTGGATGCCAGATGGTTGAGTTAGGGACGTCGCGAAGTGGTTTAAGCAGGGCCGGTGCGTGTATTTTAAACAGGGTGTGTGTGTACTTTCGCAAGCTATTTTCACGGTTGTAACCCACAGAATCGTTCACAGAGACGTTTTAAGATCGAAATTGGGCGAAAAATGTCATTTACAACAATATATTCGCGTAAGCAGAGCAATAAAAAACAGCCTCCTGAGGCGGGCCAGCCCGGGTCTTTGTGTTTACTAATGTGGGGGAATTTCCAGCTCGGTCAGTCGAGATCTCGCTTTTAATAGGTGAGCCAGCTTGGTTTTCCATTTCAAGGGTGGGTTGACTACAAAATTTTTGTAGTTCGCTATAACTACAGCTACTTCAAAAATATGTAGTCAGCTACAACTACTGCTATAGCTACTTTTGAACAAAGGTATAGTTCGCTACTGACTACAGCTACTGCTTAAAAATTGTAGCAAACTATTTCGCTATTTCGCTACACTATATTTTTTAGTTTTACTATATTTGGAGCATCTACTAACTCAGGCAGTAATGTAATCTATAACAAATCGACTCAGTACGAGTCGCAACAGTAAACACAAAGCAACATTTTTGTAAGCACTACAGTGTTCAGGAGTGCAATTGAGTACTGATTTTAAACCGAAACCGTGTCTCAATATCATGTTATTCTATCAAGTTGCTAACAATTAGTTTAAAAAGTAGCGAATAGCGATTCGCTGTTTGAAAAGTAGTCAACTACTTGGCTACTTTTAGGCAAAATGTAGTTCGCTATAACTACAACTACTGTTTTAAAAAAGTAGTCAAAAACTACTGGCTACTAATTGAAAATTGTAGTTCGCTACAGTAGCGAACTACAACTACTTCGCTACAACCCACCCTTGACAATTTAAAAATAGTTATCAAGTACAAAATGCTATTGCTCTATGACGACTTTCAGTTATATTTTAGGTCAAGGAATCGCCATGTGCCGGAGGGTTCACCGGAGCAAAAGCAGATTTGTAAATTACAAAACTTTATCTTTGACTGAAAAGTCGACTCAAAATTGCTGTGTTGATAAATACTGCAATAAAATATGTGATATTGTATTATGTAGTTCAGTGGCCACGATAGTCAGTACTCGCAGTTATAACATTGTTGACTTAATTTCTTATTACTAAAATATCAATTTTATTCTTAAATTTCCTATATATTTCGTACACAATCTAAAGTAAAATATACCGGGCTCTAGGCTGTTTTCACTAAAGGTCCAGCAAGGGTTATCTCTTCCGTTTTAATTGGCGGCCAGTGTTACTTTACGGGAGAAAACCTCAGCAAACTGATTGTATTTGGTCATGATACTTATATCCACCTTTCCTAGACATCCAGTATACTATAATGGTCTTCTCTTATTCATCCAGTGTTACTACATACCTCTAAATACATGTGATGGTATTGGTTTCCATTACCTTCCTAATAGCGAGACAGAATTCTACTGTACATTCTATCTTTTTATTCAATTAGTAATTTCATAAATAAAATTTAAAAGGATTTACAGTAAACTTTTCCGCGAAAGATATGTTTTTATATGAAAGATGCTTAACTGGAAAATTGTCTACAGACGCAAAATGTGAAAATGAACGTTTATGTATAGACCGGCGTTATTTGGTCCTCTTTCTGCGTCAAAATTCTGGTAATATCGCAGGATATGTTAATTATGCCGTATTCATTTCAATTTGTGAGGTCAGTGGTAGATGCTGTATATGGAGATAGTTACCAAATATGGCAAACACGTTGTTCGAATGCTCGACCTTTCTTCTGTCCGCCATTTTGAGTTCAGCGAAAGTTGGCGAGAGAAAAATCCAGATTTTCAACCAAAAATGGGTGTTGATGTTGCAACTACTACACCAGGCGATGGTAAATAGTTCATTATATAGTCCATAAGTCAAATATTGCCGTTATTTAGTTGCCTATTTTGTTGCATGCTATAAAACATGTAGAAAGACTAAATAGCATTATAACAGTTTTTTATATATAAATACCATCCGGGGGTCATGACATAATTTTCTTAATTTTGTTTCAGGAAAAACATATGCCAAGACAGGGCAGACAGTTGTTGTGCATTATACCGGTATTAATGTAAATATTGTAGATTCAAAAATGTTAAAACAGTATACAGATTGTTACATTTTGTGTTACAGTTTTGACTTCCTGTACAAATAAAGTGTTGCAATTTGATTATTAGCCATGGGTCGAATTCCGACACTGTTCCCCAGAGCTTTTTGTCCGATACAGTAATACAACATTCGTAGTTGTTTGGACAATAATTTTGCCTGAACCTTGCCTGAACCTTGCCCGCACCCCAGACTGTAAAGTATTATTTTTGCGTGGGGAACTTTTCCGTCGTATTAAAATGGCAGAACATTTGAGAATGGTAGCATAACTTCCATTTCCTTCATGTAAGCTGCCACCAAGGTTGGCGTCAAGTGGCGAAAATTAAAAAATTTGCAGTATCTAGATCGTATGAAATGGCATTTTCATAGTTTTCTCTACCACTTTTCGCAAGGCCCGACATGTAAAAGTAAATCATTCAAAAATAAATCATTAGTTCATCAGAAATATGCAGATTTTGTAGGATTTTGTTGAAAATGTGTGGACAGAAATTCAGCTAAAATTTCTCCTGTGCAAACTTTACAGTATGGCCCGCACCTAACTAATGACATTTGTATCATGTCATCCTGAAAGCGATGAAACTGATATCGCCACATCCCGATTATGATAACCTATTTATTATATACTTGTGCCTTTAGTAGGGTCAAAATTTATTCAAAATTGCTTCCCCAATGCAGCAAATATTAAAATAGCAGAACAAAAAGAGATATCAGTGACAAAAAAACTATATGTCACCCTGTTATCACCCTCGTAAAGGCACAAGTGTGTGCTAACTTAATTATGAGAAAATTTAGTTTTGCCTGCAATGAACAGCAAACT
Organism: Paramuricea clavata; assembly: GCA_902702795.2. NCBI lineage: Eukaryota > Metazoa > Cnidaria > Anthozoa > Malacalcyonacea > Plexauridae > Paramuricea > Paramuricea clavata. The sequence goes on along the minus strand of CACRXK020000245.1, from coordinate 36,199 downwards.
CTATTATACTGTGCAGTAAATTGTTTTATAGTACTATTTAATATATTAATATAATTTTCCCTGTTGGCTGTCCAGGTACGTTGACCAATGGCAAAAAGTTTGATTCATCTCGGGACCGAGGGCGCCCATTTAAATTTAAAATTGGAGAGGGACAAGTCATTAAAGGTACGGTTTGTGAAATTACCCATTTGAAATTTGGCGAAATATTACCCAAAGTGATGAGGGTACTATTTCACCAAATCTCCTGAGCAGAGGGTCTATATTATTAGGGATGTGCCGGATACTGTTTTGCCGGATACCGGATAGTAGTCTACCGGATATCGATCAGGAGAAAATAATGACCGGATACCGGATAATAACCGGATACCAGATAATAACCAGATACTCCCATACAATAATTTATTATAGCTTAATTAACTAGTCTAATGTGGCAATGTGTTTAATACACATTTTTTGTCTCTTTGACCTATTTGTCTTTACCAAGGCCATATCCTATGATTCACCTTACATTGTTGCTGTGGAGCAAGCGAGCCTGAAGCGAGCGAGCGTAGCAGCAGCCTAATATGTGCAGAGAGGGGGTTTTGAACTAAATTTTATTTAGCACATGGAAATGTGGTTGTGCGCGCTTTCTATGTGCAGAACACAAATTTTAAACTCGCTCGAGTCTTCGAATTTTTATCGAATTTCTAAAGCTTTTTCAAGTCTAATGTTACGCTTACATTTGTTTTGGACTTTGGCCACTGTCAGTTCTATATTTTTTAACATTTTGGTTTCTTAGTGTGATAAATCTGTGTATATAGTCTATATAATGTGGTAAATGCGCCTAGCAGTAAACAGACTTGATATGAAATCTGCTCTTAATTTACCTGTAATTGTCAATGAGATGCACATTTTTAATATCTGTCACCTCTGATTGCCCTTTAACCCCTGGTCTTTGCTACTGCAATATATATTGCTTCTTCTCACAGTTCCATTCACAGCTCACTAGTCGCTGCGAGTTATCACTGTGCTTGATATAATTTGTGCTGTTTACTGTAGTTCTATTTGCTTTTAATGCCCGCAGCAATCCCTACCTTGCAGGTACCCTAGTTTACTGGTATTCAGTATATAAAATTCACTGCTCTTGGTGAACGAGCAGTTCACATCACCATCACGAAAAAAAATATGTCGTAATTTTGTCGTAACGCAGCGCACGCTCAGTAATTGTTTGTGTTTCACAATTTGTAAACGCCAAGTAAACTTTTCCGTTTCATGATTGTAAGAAAATATCTTACAGTACTATCCGGTAAACATCCAGCAAATTTATACTGGATACCGGATAGTGCCGGATGTCTAAATTGGGTCATTCCAGAAAACATCCATAACACCCCCATGGAGGAAATAGGAAGTTAACCCCCCTACCCCTTCGGATGTCCTAATACATTTACTATTATCAGAAACAATTTTTTCTCCCCTCCCTCTCCGGACGGCATAAATTTCCTCCGTGGGGGGAGTATGGATCTTTTCTGGAACGACCCGGATACCGGTATCCGGCACATCCCTAACAAAAGTGTTTTGCAAGTCGAGATTGTTGTCTCATGCGGAGATTGAGGTTTACCACAATGTGTGGCACCATATGTTCTCTGAAATCTACATATGCAGGACGTTTTATATTTGACTTGCACAGGAAATTTTTATTTTTGGATTTTGCTGCCAAGAAGAGAAATATATTTTCTAGGCCTAAATTGGTGGGCATTAATCAAATAAGGGTTATAATGAATAATGTTTAACCCATTAAGCGCCAGCGCTCTCCCCTTGATGAGTAAAATCGTCTGGCGTTAGACAGAGTAAAATACTAAAGTAGGGTGCATCAGGGTGCATGAAATGCGACTCAATGGGTTAACTAGACACATGGGCAGATAGGCCAGTTAACCCATTAAGCGCTAGCGCTCTCCCCTTGACGAGTAAAATCGTCTGGCGTTAGACAGAGTTTTACTAAAGTAGGGTGCATCAGGGTGCAATGCGACTCAATGGTTAATTAAACTTCCTGTAATTATTTTAGGTTGGGATGAAGGTGTTGCCAAGGTAATGAAGTACATTAATTGTCGAAAAACAGCTAGCAAGTTATTCTTTTTGTCAGGATGAGATTGCATGTAGTATATCTTGATATATTAATTTAACAAACTTGTGTTTTCTACATGTCATATACTTTCAGATGAGTGTTGGTGAGCGTGCTACACTCACATGTTCTTGTGACTATGCTTATGGTGAAAGGGGCCATCCTGGTGTATATCCTTTGAATTCTAATTTAAAAATAGTAATAATAATTAAAACTTATATAGCACAAATTAAACTAATTAGCCATTCTGAAGTTAATGAGAGGACTGGGGATGAGTGTTAAAAAGTGCCCAAATTACGAAATGAACCAAATCACTAAAAAGACCACCTCAAAATTAGTAAGTATACAAAGTTTGAAGACGTTTACATGAGTAGCTTTCAAATAATGAGCTTTCGAAAATTGGGATATTTACTATGAAATGTACTGTAATTTTTGTTTTTGGGGACGCGCATCCCCAAAACAGCCTTTTAATCAGTAATTTCACAAAGGGTATTTATGTAAACGTCTTCAAACTTTGTATACTGACTAATTTTGAGGTGGTCTTTTTAGTGATTTGGTTCATTTCTAATTTGGGCACTTTTTAACACTCGTCCCCAGTCCACTCATCAACTTCAGAATGGCTAATATAGTGTAAAATAGGAATAGAGCCTCAAATAGAGGTCGGATGTATCCGACATTTTCTGACCAAATTTGAATGTTTCCAATCAATTTTCAGTTTGGTCAGACATGTTGCTCAAATTTACTGTATGCTAATATGTTACCATTTTGCCAACTTTAAGCTCTGTTAACTCAAAATGAACTTGAGAAATAGAACTACTTGCTTAGATGTGTTATATATACTTTAAGTTGCATTGCACGCTAATGCACTCTACTTCTGTCTAGCACAAGACATTTTTACTCCTAGTGCAAAGTGGGTTAAATGGAGTGAGACCATTATGGTATTTTGAGAATAGAAATTTCAGGGGGGGGGGACCCATAAACAAAGCCATAGTTTTCTCTATTTCAAACACTGAAATCCCTTTGTGCAATGAAAGGTGTAGGATGTCTTAGAAGTGAGCAATATGATAGTTTGCTGTATTATATGTAGTCAACCATTTTACAATGTTTGCCTTAACTTTGTTCACCATCCCGCCCAATGCGACTTTGGTATTTGATGTTGAATTGCTCAGATTAGAGTAATCTATTGAAACCACATTTTTGACACTGAATCACTGAATGACACAAAATGACCGAAGGTTTACCATATACTACTGCTGCATGTAATCTACTGTGGCCATTGCAATCACTTCATTTGGAAGACACAAACAATAACTTTATTATAATGCAATTATGAATATCACAATTTTTTTATCCAGTTTAAAACAATTGAAGCTGCTACTCTATTTTGATTAATAATAAACTTCATATTTTTTGGTGTTCGTTAGTTTAACATAATTATATACAAGCAATTTTCACAACAGCACGAGCGATTGTAGTTTTATAATTAACACAACTTGAAAGCAAATCTTATAAACAGTTAATTGTGAAATGAATTCCCATTCAAATTACTGCAAGTACAATCACATGAACGAACCCTGAATGGTTCTGACAAGTGTTTGTCTTGCCTTGTTAAAATCTTAAGTGCAGACATATTGTGGTAACCTGACATTTCGTTTGCCCCCCCCCCAACTAATTTTGAAAAGCCTGTATCCACTTTCCGGGGGAGATAACCTTCAAACTTTTGCAGTGTTTGCATAAGTCTATTGTTGTTTGCACATACTTTCTATTGCTCTTGGCATGGTAGGAGAGAGGGCATTTTTCACAACTTTTGCACATACATGCTATACTAAATGGTGACCAAGTGAATTGACCTATTTGAATATTCATAATTTTACAAAGTTGCTTAGAATATAACCTATTCTTAATTCTGTATTATACACATGTATAACTGACACATTATGTCCTAAATTCTTGTGATATATATACAGGGTGTCTCAAAAAAGAGTGACCCTTTAGAAATCGCCCTTTATTTGCAAACAGCCAAACTTCATTGCCTCTGGGAGTTTACAATGCAAAATTCGATTCAATTGTGTTTATATGCACCTATGGGTGTAGGACTCAAGCATTCAAATTATAACAATACTTAACCTATTGAGTTGCATTGTGCCCTGATGCACCCTACTTTGTTATTTTACTCTTGTCTAACACCAGACAATTTTACTCGTCAAGGGCAGAGTGCTGGCACTTAATGGGTTAAGATGAATTTCTAAAAATTCACTTTTTTAGAAACCCTGTATAACTAACACACTGTCCTAAATTCTTGCGGTTTAATTAAACAGCATTTACTAAACGCTATTGGTAAAGCAAGTATCGCAGGATTGGTTTAGGCAACGGCAGTTTTAAATTGACCACATTCTGTAAATTCTTTGCACCAAGCAGTTGTCGTATGGACGTTCTACACTGGGATTGAAGTGTTCTTGGGTTGGATGCTAAAAAGAATAAGTTTTGGTTTCACACGAAATTTATACTATACAAATTCCAGTCCACTTGTGGTATGTTGATTACTGGTTTAAATGGTACTGGATTTGGAGAATTGGTGGTCTGTGTGGTGTTGCTGTCTGCCAGCGATCATTTTAAGCCTTTTTGTAAATTTGTAATTATATAAGATGCTCTTAATCTTGAGGACTTTAAGACCAGCCTTGCTACAGCTAGATTATCTCGTATGGTTGTCAACAACCTCACAAAGAGTTAATGTTGCAACCTTAATGGACAATGGGTACCGGTATGTTAAATTATTGCTTGGTGGTTATTTCTTACCAATTAAGTCGATTGATTGCATTTTATGCTCCTTTCCTGGCAGAATCAAAGGTGCAAATGAAACCGGTAACAATGTTGTCTCTTCATAGTCCACTTCGGATATTTTGCAAATCTTTAACAGCTGTGATAGAGGAGTATTTTAATTAAATAATACAGGTTTTGTTTTAACCATTATTAGTTGCGTTACACGCCCTACTTTATTATTTTACTTGGTCGAACGAGGATGAGAGTTGCAAAGTAGCTCTTGCTCACATTTGACTGCGCCAATAACTCATCAACTTTTGGTTCAAATTTTGATAAGAGTTGTCGCTCAGGGCTCGAAACCTGAAATTTTTGTCAGTATCCAAGTGGATACCAGCATCATAGAATCTAGTATCCATCCTTGAAATATATAGTAACCCAGATTTGGATACTAGATATTCTATTTCCAGTATCTAAGCAAGGCAAAATTTTACCTTGCAACCAGGCCTTTAGTTGCTGAACAAAAACCAGTCCTTTAGTTTCAATAATAAAAATATGTATTGAAATTCGAAAAAATTGAAAATAACACACTGCGGCGATACGAAAGAAAGCACCGTTTGTGAAATTTTTTTAAAAATATTCTGCCAAAATCCGTAGACATTGAAGTTCGGAAACATGCCCAATGTCTAGATGATTATCTACTATCGCAATTTCTAAGTTTTCCTAGTATCCAGTTGGGATACTGAGCTTATGATACCCAGTATCCAAAATTAAAATCTGATATCCTGTGGATATCGGGATACCGCAAGTTTCGAGCCCTGTCGCTACGCTTGCAGTAACATATAGTCAACTCTCTTACTCTCATGCAACTCTTGTTTGACCGGGGCATGGAGTTCGGAACACTCTCATGCAAACTCTCGCTTCTCAACTCTCATACAAGGTCTTAAAATGATTGAGGAGAAAGAGTTACCTTTACATTGACATCAGTATATGGTTTAGATGGTTTTCTTGGATAAGGACGTTAAATCGCAGACCTGTGTACCTCAGATCCCCTACAAATTTGGCAAATTAGCCTGTTGGGAAATCCGCTCACCAATGAGTGAAAAACTTGATAAACCTTTCTAATACTTCCATACCTTATCATCAAATGGCATAATTAGGATTCCACCAATTTTAACTAAAGTCTTCATGTAATCTCCATATTCCGAACTCACCGCTGCACCACAGTACACTCGGTCATACTGACGATAATATGGATTCAAACACAACCCATTACCAGAAACAAATACAGGATCACAAAACTCAACACCAAAAATATTTGGCATTGATTTCTCAAGAAATAATTGCATTTTATTTTGGGCAAACTCTACGAGATTGTTGCAAATTTCAATGCCTTGGTTTGTTCCATTTGCACTGAGAATTAGACCAACTACGGTTGATAAGTATCCCGTCCCACTTCCAATGTTAAGAAATGATAAACCTTCCCGCAACTCTAGACCTTCAAGAACTTCACAATATATGCATGGTGCCGAGAGATGAATGTCCCCATTCTTGTAAGCTAAATCTCTGTAGGCTAGGTTCTCACGGCCTGCTGGGAAATATAATGCTCTGTCGACAGCACGTAAAGCAAATGTAACTTCAGGTGACCTGATGTATCCTGCTTCACAGAGTTTATCAATGAGGTCATTGTTGTCAACACCATGGCTCACAGCTCCACCCATCAAAAGATTTTCATGCTTCTTTTGTTAGATCTCTCTTCACAATTCTGTGATAATATTAATTAGAATATTACAGTTGTAAATGTTGTCAACGCAGGATGTGGTTGCTCATGAGGCTCATGTTACACATTCTCAACAAATAAGTGTTTCGCAAGGCTGACATATTGCTAAAGAATGCAGGAAAAACTGGTGAAGCACACGAGAAACAACCACAATTAAACTACTCTAAGAGGCTGTTTATATGGTGGGGCACCTTTGCTATTATTTCCTACTAAATTTAATATTGAGTTTATATGGGAACCGAGCTGGCCCGTCAAAGCGAGATCCTGCCTCAACCGACTTGCCTAAGCGACATCTTGCCTCGACTGACCCAAGATCTCAGGTGACCTGGTTGGGAATTTCCCGTATAAATGCAATGACCAGGGTTGGCTTGTCTAGCTAAGCGGGCTGAGTGTTATTGCTTTGTTCATGCAAAAATGTTATAAATAAGATTTCCTCACATATTTCGATTGTTAAAGGTCTCTGTGAATGATTCTGTGGGTTATAACCGTGAAAGTTGCTTGCGAAAGTGAGAATTTCAGTCAGATTGAGGCACTAAGGGACACTATGGTGTTGTGAAATGAATTCCAGCCATTTTTTACTTAATTTTCGGGTTTTCAACTGAAAACTAATTTGCACACGTCATGAATTTAACTCAAACAACATTTTACTGCACAGAATCTTTTGACGAGAAGATTGAGTTTCGAAACTCAATTCAAGATTGAGTTTTTGGGGCCATTTTACGGCCCTAAAAAATCCCTGAAAAAAAGCCTGTTGGGGTTTCTCAGTTTGGGGTGTTGCCCGTTGGGGATTCAAATTACTTGGGCAAAAGAGCCTGGACAGCAAACCTTACTGCAGTGTAGCCTTGGTGCCCCTGTGCCGGCTGTGTATTGTGTAGAGTGACATAACTAGACAAAAGGTTTTGGGGGATTCCATCAAACCTCAAAATATGTAAATTAATAAGTTACTTACCAACTACACATACTTAACATGTTGCCAGACTCACAGTATTATTCATAATATTCAGCTATATTAATACTGCTAGCTACTATATTAAAACTTGTTACCAGAGACTTGTTACTTTGTTTATAGCAGGCAGCCTAGTCCCTAGGCCTCTTAGTGCGCCTATTTCGCGTTTCTGCATATTAATGAGGTGATGGCTCTTGCGCGCGTTTCGCTCGGGACGTCACGGAAATCAAAAGCGTGTACAGAGGACTTGGGACTAGTCTGTATAGCAGGATGCGAAGTTGGGGAATGGGAACTAGCAAATTATTAATAATTAACAATATTTAGTTTTAACGAAATTGGGATTTTTAATGAGTTGAAAAGGCTTCAAAATAAATTTTCTGCAATATTATAAACAACGAGTTTATTTTATAAACAGCTAAACTGTAAACTTTACGCCTAAACAGCTTAATGCGCTAATTATTCAAGATCCTGATCACAGAACAAGAGACATACAGAAGGTCGAATCCCAGCTATGAGAAGCAGGATCCGACCCTGGGGACGAGGTTGTGAGAGGGCATCTCCTTGAGAGTATTCAAAATGGCAGATGTTCAGGGGCATTGTTCAGGGGTGAATGGCTCTCATAATCACAGACGGAAATATTCAGTTACGTGCGCTAAATGTTCTGTGTGCTGGAGTCGACCTTCTGTATGTCTCCATCTGTGACCGGACCGAGTGTGGAAACCAGGTGGAAACACGACGCCAGAAGAGCGGAAACTGCGGAGTGTTTTCAAACAATTTCGAGTTTTCCCAATTTCCACGAGTGTTGATATAACTATATATCAATACAGAAAAAAAGTTTTATATTTGTTTTATAAAGGCCGGATTCCACGAGGCGGAATTTTTCGACCGAAACGAAATTTCTCTTTGTCTATTTACAATTAGTTCTGCTCGAGAGCTCATAAACAAAGAGAAATTTCGATTCGGTCGAAAAATTTCGCCTAGTGGAAAACCGCCTTAACATAGCACAAAGAAATATAAAGATAAGAAATTTTCCGACGTTTCCGTGTTGACATTGAGTTATATCAACACGGCTCTTAGCCAATCAGCGTTCAGAATTTACAAGTTGCCAAGATCAATGGCCGGTCCCCAAAAGATGCACATTTACAGTAAATTGAGTGGGAACGACTCCGAATAACCACTATGATATAACTGTATAAGAAATCAGCGCTACCAAAAGCCTTCACAAATGATTGCTGGAGACTTAGAACTGCTTGAAATTTGTTCTAATTTAGAAACAATCTGTTGCACAACTCCATAACAACCGTTGTGGCTTGGCAGCTTGCTCGCTTTGATCTCAAAATAAACATGCAAATTTGAATTTCTAATCAGGCTATAAACATCTCATATGCAGCGTGTGAAATACCAATGTCGCACTCTCGTGAAATGATTTATAAGGGAATACGTTTTTCACAAGTATATGTACAAGGTCGTCTTTAAAAAGGTCCTCAGAATGACAAACATTTACAATAACATTTACTGTAATATGGGTCTTTAGGTGATATTTACGCAGCTCATCAAATATTTAAGCCGAGGCGATTCCACTTGAAATTAAACCGCCTTATCAATGACAATGTACAGTATTTTTCTTTCTCGATAATTTTACGTTGTAGCTGCCCAGTCCTGCAAGTTGTCAGGCTTTCGTTTATCATGACAACAATCGACAACATATTTTAAATATTCTCGACATGCTCCTTGCTGTGTGTGTCGAATTTATACACGCAATAATAATATATCGAAATTGCGGTCAATTTCTCCGACACACAAACAATACAGCACCCTATATTTTTTTTAACAACTTAGGGAGATATCTAACTGCTTCGACTATTATGGTAAATTTTATAGAAGCAATCGCTAACACAATATTACAATGATATCTTGCAACGTAAATGGACCACATACTACAGTTGGCAGGCTTGGGCTGAACAAACATATATAAAAGACTGGTAAAGGCTTTTGAACAGCATTGTACGCTACATTGCGTTCAACAAAAGCATGCTATCAATACGAAACGTATTTGCACGAAATTTGCATTCTTTGAAGCGAGATGAGTTGCTATAAAAAAATGTACGAAATTCTGACGTTGCGAAGGCGAAAAGCTTGCACAGACAGGGCGCCATGGCCCATCCCTTAAAATCGAAAACATAATGTCGGTCCAAGCATGCGGGTTAAATCGTATCACAATCGCAAGTGCTAGAGTACCAGCCGTTGTTCAAACAGTTTTTTGTTGTTGTTGTTGTTGTTGTGAGGTTTATTGTCAACTTGGTTACATTGAACACTGCTGGCTCAGCAATATAGTTTCTTCAACGTCCAGCGAAGCATATTGTGTTGTTTGTCGAGTATAAACCTTTGTATCCAAGGTCCGAGTTTAATTGTCGAGAGAAATATAAAGGACGAACTTCGATTCTGATGAATGGGAATACAATTTAATACTTCAAAAACTAAAATATAACATACAAAATCTCTTAACACGCACTTAAAAACTAGGTTTTACAGCTTCGACCGATACAGGAACATGAAACACTTCCCCTTTCGACGTACTAAAGCTATTTGTGTTGTGCGGTATATAAGTTCAAAATCAAAGCGAATGTTTGAAGTTCATCTATAAGTGTTCAAAATCATAGTGTTCTTGAGTTCGTTCTGTGCAAAATGTTAGAGTCCTTTATACTTATTCGCGGCTCATCGATTGACCAAATGGTGCCTTGACACCCATTTCTTGAGCTTGCTGGACTAGAGCACATAGAGGGCAACAGCATACGGTAAGAAGATCCGAAACAGCGCTGCCTGGAATGCCTTTCTGCTCACGAATTTTCGCACGATTGGAACACAGAGCGTAGAGATCTATGAAGGGAACCAAGAGCGCCAAACCACATAACAAGCAGTCGTCACCTACAGCTTCTGCCGACTTGCCCATAGTATAACATGGCACGAAATAGGTCGTCAAACACAGCATACAGTCGTCGAAACAGCTAAACAAGCCATGGCTAAATTCTCCTGACATCTTCGATCTTTTTTTTGAAAGATTTCAAATCAATACTACAATAGCTTTCTTCTTCGATACGACCTGTTCCACAACTCAGCACGATCGCATTTTATACTGAGCTCACATGAACCTCATTTGAAATTCACGTGACCGTTCGGAGCCTTCTGATTGGACAGATGTTGCGATTAAAATAGGCGTTGTTGCAAATCTTCCTTATATGGTGTATATTCGTTCCAGTCTCCGCAAGCCATTCCGCGCGCGGTTTAATAAATCTTAGGCCTACATGAAGTATTTGGCAATTTATATAAGTTGTATTTTTAAAAACAATTCACAATAAAATTTCTGGAAATTCTGCGTTGTTGTGTGCCTCAAAGGTATGGTTTGCAGTAGCAAACCTATAAAATGGCGTAGCTGTTCGAGAAATCGAGAATATTAAAGTTTAAGAGGCTGTCTCTCTAAGAACCGACCAGTGGCTTTCAAGCAAAAAAATGATTTTCGCTTCTATTTTGCCCACGTGTTGTGTTTTCCTTAGCAACATTTTTGCCGGTTTTAGAATTTTTAAATTCTATTTTATTTTCGAGTTTTAGCTTATTATAACATCCATGCCGGCGTGAGCGGGATTCGAAACGAAGCGCCGCCCATAAATCCCCGCGGTAAATCTCTCGTCATATCTCGGGAAGTTTTGCATCAAATTCAACAATTCCTTCAGATATATAAACCAGAACTATTCTCAATTGAAAACCTCGTATCAATGTAAGAGTCAACAATAATTTTAAGTATATTTCTTCTTCTTTAGCGAACGTAGTAATTTGTCGTTTAATCCTTCGCCGCATAGTTCGTAATTATAATGGAAAATTTTTCGAAAGTGGCACCTATCTGGACTTTGAAATACATTTAGAGTGAAAAAGCACTCTTTGAAGTTAAATGATCGACAATAAAACTTGCCGGCAAAAGAAAATTGAATGAGAACAAAACGCTATAATACGAGCTATTTTTAGTTGGTTTGTTTACCTGTTCATGTGCGAAAGTCCCTTTGATGTTTACAGCAAGGCAGTTAGCTACAAGTCACATTGTAGCTTACAAACTTGTAATTTATAGTCAAAAACGAACAATTAATGTTGTTCTTTTGTGTTAGAAGTGATCCTGCTTCTTCTAGGCTCGTTTAATCCAGTAAACTTGAATTTGAGTAGCCTGCGAGCAGGCTCTCTGGGGAAAGAGAGCCTGCAAGGATCCCTATGATGATTGCGTGCCGCCCTTCAATTATGATGTCACAGGTCAATTAATAACAACCAATCAGCGCAGACCGGAATACATTACGATATTGTAAACATAAACCGATTCGTTTCAAATTCGTTAATAGTTTCGTATACAGACCGCCACTGTGGCATACTAAAAAAGTTAAAACGGCTCGAGGTTTTACAGAGTAATATATCAAGTTGTACTTTTTATTACAATCTGTATGTGTTTCTCCTGTAGGCACAGTAAGTTTAAAGTTGTATATTACCCGCTAAGTCGCTAACTAATTCAGTTATTTGGAATTGCTTCGTGCTGCAATATATAATATACACTGTATACAGTCTATATATATATAGTAATAATATAACTTACTGAAATTTATGGCTTTGGTGAGACATAGACATATATGATATACCATGGACATTGGACATAATTTAATAATATGTTTATAGTTCAAATTTTGCAACAAAAAGTGGAATTGCAGTAAACATGCATGTGATAATTTAATATTGTAAACAAAGTGACGAGTAAATTACTGTACATTTTACCTGTAACGCCGCATACTTATAAATATTAAATAGTCAGTATAACATTGTAAAACAAGCTTAATACACACAATATGCACTGAATATCAGAATTCCCAATATTGTTTCATAAAAGAGAAGCGATATAATGCCTTGTCCCTAGGTTTCGGTTTGCGAATTTGTGCAGTCTTTCTCAAGAATTATTCTTAGCTTAGGAGTCAGACAAGCCAAGGACACAATAAAGCATGCAAGCTTTTAGTATTCGTCTTTATATGAATACTATATTAATTTACAGTAAAAAGTCAACCAGGATCAAAATACATGACACTTTTATCTCTACATTGCCGCAATTCCGAAGCTTTGCGTTGCTCGGTTTTACACACGGGAAGTGCAAGTTTATGGAAGCTTGTCAATCACTTCATATGAATCAGTTATCAACCAATCAGAGCACTGCGTCCAAATATTGGACGCATGCACCGAATCATCAAAGGGATCCTTGCAGGCTCTCTTTCCCCAGAGAGCCTGCTCGCAGGCTAGAATTTGAGTTGAAGTTAATAGCTCATGCCTGCTTGCGGCGACAAACAGACGTTATTAAATAAAAGTTAATATTTAATATTAAACTAAACACACCGCGCGGACGCGATTCCACAACGCGATGCGATTTTTTAGTTTTTGAAAGTTAATAAAACAGCCAATGAGAGCAAATTTCGAAAGATATGTAGAGCAAATAACTCAAAATGTTATACCGTTTCTAAATATTTGGAAAATTTAAAATTAAACTAGAACCAAAGTTATCGGTCCGTGAAAATCGAAAAATCGCGTCGCCTTGTCGAATCGCGTCCTGTTTGTTTGGACCTTAATGTGCGTAAAACTCTTCACTGATGTTTTTGCCAGAAAATAAACATCTCTACCAATATTAAATCGGCTGCAGTCTTGTGATAATTCTTGTGGTTTTATGTACATAGTGGCAGGCAACAACATGGGCATTTATCCAACATGTTTGAGATAGTATTGATTAGATCTTGCTTTTTGTCTTTCGACTTGAATCCGAGCTCAAAATGTGAGCAAATTTCCTTTAGCATCGTAACCTTAAATCCCGAAAGTTTGTCTTGTTTGTGCAATTCACACAAGTCGTACGCATCGTAGTAGATCGGGTGGGCCACGTTCAATTCATTACTGATCAAATTCAGCAAATACGCTCGTTTTTCATTTTCTTCTGCATCGTCAGTATCGCTTTCATAGTTATCGACCTCAATTTCTTCCTCAATATCTGTGCTTATCACACCTTTGCGTCGCTTTTTAGCAAGCCTCGAGAAAAAACCTTTGATCTGCTCTTTGTTGAGCCACTCGGCTGCCTTGAATAATTTTTCTCCCCCTTCATCCTTTGCACATCTCATATCTTTAGCCACCTGCGCTGGGTCTGATTTATGACCTGTTCGCTCACCATAATCAAATTTCGCAGTCAAATACTTGCAGACATCTGGAGAAAAACGCGCAGAGCCAGTTTTCGGTTTACTGAGAGCCCATCCCATCCTTGAAGAGGATTCTCTGCATTCTAAAGTTTGATGTTGTTTCGGTCCCTGGCCCTGGACATTTCTTGAGCTTAACGTTGTGAATTGTTTTGCCCACTCTCTTTTTAACGCATCATACACGCTCTCGCTGTTGATAAAGCGACTATGCTGGCCCAGGTCCATGTGAAGCTCTAAGCTCTGAATTGTTTCAAACACGTGGTTGCAACCAGGCTCAGCACAATCAAACAAACCAGCACTGTCTGCGTTTGAATTATCATCATGGTTTTCATTTCTTTTCAGTTTCGTTTGCCTAGTCTGCTGTACAGCGGGAAAGTTGACTGACACTTGCAATTCTGTACTCTTTTGTCGGCTAATGTAGATATCTTTATCCAATAGTTTCTTTCCCTTTCCAATGCCATGTGCTTTCCACACCCTTATCCCTGCTTCTTCATACTGGAAATTGTGATAACTGCTGAAGTCCTTAATTTTCTTTACACTGAGCTGCTCAGCAGAGGCTTTGACTTCATTGACTGATGATGTTGTTCCTTTAACTGGACGGCAATTCAGTGCAGTATGCATGTCTTGAGCTGTAAGGATATCATTTCCTTCATTGCAGTATCGGCGGATTGATGACTTCAGGGGGCAGATGATCCTATCACAAATATCCTTACCTTGTTGAGGTTCTGAGAAATCATAGCTTTGGACACAAATTCCAACGCGATTTCCAATATCTTTCAAAGATGCTACCAGAAGGTTGTTGTGGTAACATCCTGCCTCATCAGAACGAATGTAAGCTTTGCTGATATTTGCCATGCTGGACTTGATAGTTGATAGCAGGTTTTCGAGAATTGATGCAACGGCAAACCAGTCTTGAGTGGTGGAATCGAATAAATGAACATATGATGTAACCACTGCAGTGTCCGAGGATACGCCCTTCGATACGACGCTGCTTACATGCCAACATAGCCCACGTTTGCCATACCAGTCAGATTGTTTTTCTCGAAAACGTATCTGCTGAAACTTCATGGCCCAGTCAATAACAATTAACACTGATGTTTCGTCCAGGCTTTCCAGTATTTCCTTCTTTGCATTTTCCTGATTTATCGAACGGAGAATATGGGCCTTCCATTTGCTGATTCTGTCTTTAGCTTCTTTAAAGTCGTGGATGAGCTCTTCTTTTATATCTTGAGTATATGAAAAATGTGTGTTGCTTTTCAGCTTGTTTTCTAGTTCCTGTAAAGTAGATTTGAGGTTCTCACAGTTATCACAAACCAGCGTATGTTCGTGTGCACACTTTACTTGAAAAGCTTCATCTCCTGGATCACTTAACGCAAACATTGTACAGTGATCAGCACATAAACTATCATCCTCTTGGCAATGTACCTTATAATCTGTTTTGAGGTATTCTTTTGCTTTATGTAACCTTTTGATGACAGACTGTGACCATTGGATATCAATTCCTAGATGAACTAGACGTTCAGAGATTTGTTCCATAGTGTTAAACCCATTCGATCCATCAGCAGCGGTATTATCCAAGCCTTGTAAAGATTTTCGCTGTGAGGCTTCTCTAACTTCCAGGATACGAAATAATGTGGTTCTGCTAAGTGGCTCGAATTCTTCTTCCTTACAAAACTGCAGATATTGCGCAACCATTGTGCACTTGGTAACTGTGCGAATAATATTTGGCATCTCAATAGTTTCACCACTTTCAAGTTTTAGTGTTCTGGTGCCGAAAGCGACATCTTGATGGTAATATGGTCGGTTGGCAAAGTCAATGAAGTGATCTACTTTGCCCATATCTAGGCTTACTCGATGGTATCGGGTTTTTTCCATCTCCATACCTGGCCCGTTGTTTCTAGCATGAGCACGAGCTCTCTTAATCTGCCATTTGCTAAGCCGACCATAAGGCTCATGTAATGTTTGCAGTTTCTGTGCGGGCAATTCGTAAGCATATAAGCTCAGAATCTGGATCTTCAGACTTCTTGATGGTGCTTGTGCGTAGGCTGTCATCAACGGGACAAGACTTTTTCCCTGATCTATTTGCTGCAACGCCTCAAAAAGCTTTTCTCCGTCATTTGGGGCAATAATTTTGCAAATACGTTTGCAGGCATCAGTAGCCCGTGTTATGCACTCGTCCTTTTCTTTAGGGGTTGCAGAATCTAGATCACCATCGAGCTGGAAAGTCAATTTTGGTGGCGCTTGAGTTCCGGCCAGCTGAGATATATTTTCCATAGCCTGATTGTATTGATCTAAAACTGAAGTACCTGCAGCAACATCGCATTCCTCTTGATCACTGTCAGTGTCACTCAGATAGGCACTTGCACAACCTGGTGTCCATGTGTCTGTACGCTGGAGCCCATATTCTGAAGAACATGATGGGGTACTGAAGAGGCTCATTTCAAACATTTGATCAGTCCTTGATGCTGTTGATTGTCTAAAAGTGAAAAACTACAAAGCTTACTACTTTGTGAATTTTCAAATCAAAATTATTTTCATTTGAATTATTAATTAAAGTACTATTTCCAAAAATTACCGACCTGCTATTGTCATCTGAATGCGTGCTTTGGAGGCTTTCACTCGTTGTTTGCTGTTGCTTCAACCAAACGCCCTCTTTCGTCATCCTTTCTTTGTGCAATTCCCGACACTGCCTGCATATGGCTGAAGAGAATTATTAAATTTATTCATTTAACGTTAATTTTTGTTTAAAAGTTTTATGGTTGCTTGTTTTTGATAAATGTGAAAAACTTGTACTATCAAACATTTTGGTATATTTTTCACGATAATGGATACCTGGTGAGGTAAGCAAGCCTAGTGAATTAATTTTGATCTAGTCCTAGGACTGAACAGTGGAAAAATGCATTAATTTTGTATGAGTATGAGATGTCATTTCAAAACATCAGATTCGGTCTAGATCCGATTTCAAGTTCTCACTCCTCGCTGTCAGTTCCAGTCTTCGGCCCCGCCTCAGCGTGGAACTACCTGCTTGGACTTGAAATCCGTTCCAGTCCTCGTTTTTGGATTTGAAATATTACCGTAAAGAAATGGCAGGGCTTGACGTATCCCCCTGGATCATTGAGGAAAACTAACAGTACAGTACTTAATTCATTGAGGAAGTAGAATTGTTTTAAAATACAATTAATAACTTACGTGACCCTATTTGCACAAGTTTTCCATAAAGCGTGAAAGCAGCTTCCGACAATGCCATGTTGAAGACGTCTTTCCCTGGGCACTTTCGAACTGGACCTGAATGAAGCGGGTATTGACATGATCTCAGCGGTCTCCAAAATCTCCCCAAACTGTTACGATGACTTGGGCATATGGCTATATTACGTAGATGTTCTTCTGTGGGGTGGAAAATTCCCGCTCTTGCTGCAATAACTTCGCATTCCAGCATTTTAGCTTTCGAGAGATGACAACTAGAAAGATGGTTTCTTATATTTTCCTGACAATCACCAAGAGTAACAATCTCTTTTACCCTTCTATTTTCACCGCAACAAATACCCCCTACGCCAATAAACGAACAATTCTTTGTATTCATGTTTCAAGAATATTACCGAACTGTATATGTCTTTACAAGTCAGGAAGTGCTCACATCCAGCAATAAATGTTGAGTCACGTGCACAGGTGTGAGGAATTGTGATGAGGGAAATAGGACATGCCTGTATTTGTGCGCGCACATATTTTCATATTTTTCAGAAAATGGGAAAATAGTTTATGTGGTTTGATCTAAAATAGTTTTCTTTTTTATTCCTCCTTTTATTTTACTATAGCCAACAAGCAATTTAGTTATCTACACCGTCCACCCCCCCCCCCCGCCTCCCACCCTGCCTGCAGCCGTTGTTAAACGGGAACAAAATAAACATGAGAACGCGCTTATTAATTAAATAATAGACAAAATAATTATATAACAGACAAAATAATTAAAGAATATAGATGTAATCAACATGTTGGACTGCCTTTGTCTAAATAAATTACAATACAAGAATGATCACAAGTTTGCTGGCGCTGTCAAACCAAAATTATGTGAAACACGCCTCAGTGAGAGATTTTCGCCAACGTTTGCCTTCGTATATATTGGTAGTGAGTTTCAAACGTTTTTTCTCTCGCAGAAAAACTTCAGTGAAGAGTTAGTTACGCATTGAACATTACTCATTAGTAGTTATTAAATATTAAGTTTTTAATGTCTTTAATAACGTTTGTCTGTCGCCGCAAGCAAGCTAATAGCTGTTAACTTCAACTCAAATTCCAGTTTGCTATATCAAACGTGCCCGCAGAAGAGGTAGGACGGCTTCTAACGCAAAAGAACAACATTAATTGTTCGTTTTTGACTACAAATTACAAGTTTGTAAGCTATAATGTGACTTGTAACTGCCTTGCTGTAAACATCAAAGGGACTTCCGCACATGAACAGGTAAACAAACCAACTAAAAATAGCTCGTATTATAGCGTTTTGTTCTCATCTAATTTTCTTTTGCCGGCAAGTTTTATTGTCGTTCATTTAACTTCAAGGAGTGCTTTTTCACTCTAAATGTATTTCAAAGTCCAGATAGGTGCCACTTTCGAAAAATTTTCGATTATAATTACGGACTATGGGGCGAAGGATTAAACGACAAAATACTACGTTCGCTAACGAAGAAGAAATATACTTAAAATTGTTTTTGACTCTTACATTGATACGAGGTTTTCAATAGAGAATAGTTCTGATTTATATTTCTGAAAGAATTGTTGAATTTGATGCAAAACTTCCCGAGATATGACGAGAGATTTACCGGGGATTTATGGGCGGCGCTTCGTCTCGAATTTCACTCACGCCGGCATGGCGGTTATAATAAGCTAAAACTCGAAAATAAAATAGAATTTAAAAATTTTAAAACCGGCAAAAATATTGCTAAGGCAAACACAACACGTGGGCAAAATAGAAGCGAAAATCATTTTCTTGCTTGAAAGCCACTGGTCGGTTCTTAGAGAGACAGCCTCTTAAGTATGTATTTATGCTTTTTCTTATAGAATATACTGTCAGTGATGGGGGATACCACGAGGACTTTTATAGTAATTCGATACCAAAATAAACACAAAATTTCTATTTTTGAAACCGAAAATGATTACTCGTATTGTTAGTATCCGTCACTTTTGATACTTTTCACCATTTGATAATTTACTGTCAGTCAGCGGAAGAAATATGTTTTACTTTAGGTTATAGATTCATGTCTCGCTATTTATAATGCTAACCCTAATCCCCACCCTAACGCTAACCCTATTAGCGAGACATGAATCTATATCCTTACTTTATGTAATCTAATAAAGCCGACATATTTAATAAAGTAAAACAACAGCACGTCGATATTTTTTGTATCTGACTTGGCGGACTATTTTGATGGTTTTGTTTTCTTTTGTTTGACAAAAAAATTCTAAGAAAAATTAAAATTGTGCTGAGAAAGGGGGTGCAAGTATCAAACGATACCAGGTCAGCAATCAATACCAATACTGCTGGACATGGTATTGCTGGTGTTGATTACCAAGTTCTCGGTATCGGCCATCACTATATACTGTATACAGTCCGGACTGTACATTTTGGCTTTGGAGGAAATTAATTTCCTGCACCAAGGTTCTTGCAATTATGGAAATCTGCACAAAGTTTTTCAAATTGTGAAAAACTGCAAATAATTTCTGAAGAATCTGCACAAAATGCCTTTGTGAACCATGAGAACCAAGCAGATTTCTGATCTTCCTATTTTGACAAAAAAAACTTCTGACTACAAGATCCCTCAGTCTGCCATAAATCTTCTGTGAAAATATCTGACATTTCTGCTCATTCTTTTTCAGGGACAAAATATTTCCTGTGCAAAATAAAACTTTTCAGTCTAGTATACGGTAAACTTTGGCATGGTTGGCATTAATATGTGTCCAAAGTCTGTTTTCCACTAAGTGAAAAAAAATTTCCGGCAATGCTATTGATCAGCGACAAAATTCACTGCAAAAAATTTGGATCAGTTCCTACTTTTTTACCTGTTGTTTTATACAAACTATTTCGCCCTACTCGAAAATAGGTTTAACCGATTAAAAGACAAAGCAAAGGGCCCATTTGGTTAAACAACCCACTATATGTGAGCTGCAATGCACCCCAATGTTCCTACTTTGTTCTATATTCTGTCTAACTCCAGACAAATTTATTTTTCAAGGAAAAAATATTGTTGAAATATTGGGCATTAATACAGTAGGCCAGTCTATGTGCTTATATCTTAAACTCGTTAATATGCAAAACTCTCCCCTTGATGAGTAATTGAGTATAGTCATGTAGCATTAGAGTAAAATAATAAAATAGAGTGCATTTGGGTGCATTGCAGCTCAGTGGTTTAATGTTAACCCATTAAGCCACAATGTGCCCTGATGTACCCTACTTTATTCAATCATAAATTCAACAATTTCGACAAATTAATTTTTCTTTAAACTTGGTCAAATTGGAACAAAATTTGATTCATGAAACTATTATCATATCAAGTACAAAAGTGTATAAAATACTGCAACAACTTAATAATTAGGTTGCTAATATATACAATATATAATTAACATACAACTGCAGTAGCCAAGTATCTGTCTTCCTGCATTTCAGGAAGTTCTTGCCAGCTATAGCGATCAAATTGAAAACATTCTACAGACTTTAAGCATATTCTTCTTTCATCTCGGCCACCCATGACAATCACAGTGTCTCTGACAACTGCAGCCACACATCCTGCCCTCTTATACTTCATGTCTGGTAACATACGACTCTTCTGGGTCTTGATGTTGTATAATAAAACTTTGTTTAATGCTTGATCATTACTGTCAACACCACCCGCTATGATCACACTGTCATCACCCCACTTGACTGTGGCCATTTCAGACACAGGGTAGGGGAGGGCTGCTAGCTCCTTACATTCATTCTTAGTAATATCATACAACAAAACACTTGCAAGATTTGTTGTATAGTCCCAGAATGAGGTCCTACCTCCAAGAATCAGTATCTTGTCACCAAACATTGCAACACCATGAAGATATCTTGCCTGTGGCATGGTAGCCAACAGTTTACTGGTATAAGGTGGGACAAGGGAAATCTCAGTAATACTATCAGAATATGCATGTTTACTACCATCATAACCTCCAATCACTATCAACCGTCCATTATAAACTACACTGCAGTGTCCATTCAATGCTGCAGGTAACTCAGCAACAACGTTTTCCCAAGTTATGGACTGATCAACTTGAACAGCATTCAGTGATAGTTTTTCAATTGACTTGATTCCTGCTCTGCTAGCATCACCTCCAATGACGAAAAATTGATTGTTGTGAACAACTGAAGATGCTTTCGTACGACTTTCTTTCATTGGCTTTAGTGGTGTCCAGGTTGCATTTGAGAGACTGAACATTTCCACTGAATTTAGAAGTTTTGCCCCATTCCAGCCTCCAGCGATAAGGACCTTCAGCTCTCTGTCCATTCCACCTTCTGCAATATCTTTCTTCATTTCTTCAGCCTGAACTACATGCGATGTTTGTTGTGTCATTGTTTCCAGTTGTTTCATAATTTCATTTAAACTTCTCTTCATTTCTATGTTGTCCGCTTTGAGTCGACTAATGCCTTCTTCCTGCTTGTTAAGTTGTTCTCGAAGCTGTTCTTGAACCCGTTCAACTTTTGCGAGCCCATTTCCCACAGCTGTTTTAACATTTTCCTCCACTGCCTTAACGTTCGTCTCATTTCTGTGCAAATGTTCCCCAACTCCTTTCAACTTTTCATTCATTGCTGCCAAATCAACTTTCATTGTATCCATCTCTTGTCTGATTTCGTTGCAATTGTGGCACTTGACTCTGCGTAGTTCACACACAGCTGTTTCATGGTGTAGTAAATCTTGTTTATTCACCTCAAGTTGGCATCCTTCGTTAGAGCAGACTGCTGGGGCAAACCCACAGTCAGTGACATGCCTTTCAAGATCTCCTAATTCAACAAACTGTCCGCAACCACGATCGAAGAATTGACAACGGATCTTTAATTCGGAAAGTAAGTTCGTTGCGGTCCGAGGTGCTTGGCGCAGTGATTCGACAGTGAGTGGTTCCATACACGATGGACATGTTTGAAAGTTCATGAGATGTATGGTGATACAAGCTCGACAGAACAAATGTTCATTATGTCGACACGAAATTGGATCCTTCAAAACATTCAGACATATACTACAATGCAACGTGTGACCAACGGGATGTTGAAATAGTTCATCTTCCCAACCAGTCTCGTATGACGCCATTTTCAGTTTAGATCACTGTTGAATCAATATCTTGGGAAATATACATGAGAGAAAAGATGTTAGATGTCGTTTTGAATTGAAGACGAAACGCTTTTATTTAAAATTCTTATATTATTGACCGAGACAGCACTGTGCATAGCCGTTCTGCATCAACAAATACGAGTTTAATTTAAAGCAAGCATATAAAAGACGTCTAATCTGTAAATTACTTTCTTGATTGAAAATTAAAATACTCTCAAAATGGCATCTAACGCTCGTGAAACTTCTAAATATCTATTGACTATTTCTTTTTTGTCTCTTCAGAAATTGCTTGTGTTTACAGCCGACTTTGAATCGGCGCTGTGTTTCGATATGCTTATGTAAACTCACTTGAATATATTTCATCTTACCTTGGCTTTACTTCATTCAGGAACTACATTTTGTCGTGTAGTTTATTTACATCGCTATAATGTTTAAAACACAGTGCTTGATTTGACAGTGAAAAGAATAAACAGTAGTTTGAGAGCGCAGTCAAAATCATTAGTTTCAGTTTGAGTTGAATACACTTGATAAATTCATGAATATTCAATTGCATTGAAATTGCGAAATTGCACAAATCTTGTGACTCAAGTTCACGACCCCATACAGTTGAGAGTTTGTTGTTGTTTCAAATGTCAAACCTGATCACCTGATGCAGATCCAACATTTTGCACCATTAGTCAACATTACTGAACATGATGTTGAAACATACCGTATATAGTCATCTGGAAACTCAGCAATCTCATTCTTCACTGCGCACAAATATTTTGAACTTTTGCGTACAAAGGCTGCTGTCCAGTTAAGCGTTTTTGACACGTAAATATTTTAAATCTTTCTAAATTTTATATATATAAGTACTGCTTGGCTCAACAAATACGCTTTAAATCATACACAACACAAACTTACTTACTATCTCGTAAGAAACTTTCAAGTGGATTTAAACTTTGCCGTGAGTGTACGTACCATAGCATAGGTACGTACCTATGAAAACGCCAACTGGAAAGCTGACTTTACTCAGTAATATTGCAACAGTACTTTTGAGTGATTCGACAAGATTACGTCTTAAATTATGCAAAATTAGCTGAAATTTTCATCTTCAATGTTAAAAATTTACCTGAAGTGTAATAATTATAATAGAGCTTTTTCCGATTGATTTCCACTGTCCTACTAAGCTTTCGAAGAAAAGTGGTGTCTGGGGGAACTCCCGCAGAAAATTTTTGAAGCTCCAGGACTGCATTTCTGGCGTTTTCTAAAGCAAATTCGCAAACGAATTTGATCTAAATTGACTGTAATTTAGGTCGCTACGTCCCTGAATGTGCCCCCCAATGTTCCTACTTTGTTCTATATTCTGTCTAATTCCGGGTAAGTTTACTTTTCAAGGGAAAAATATTGTTGAATATTGGGCATTAATAAACTAGTGCGTGCTTGCAGTGTGTCTTTAGTCCATTAATTAATGTGCAAGACTCTCGCTGCGAACACAAAACACTTGTGTGAAAAGAGTCGGTCGACGCTCTACCGAAAGTTGTTGGTTTTCTCCGGGGACTCCAGTTTAATACCGAAAGAAAAAACGTACTAAATGAACGTGAAATTCCAGGACAGTTTATGGATCTAATCATTACTGATGTGCAGGGGAGAGGGAGCTTGATAATTTCTTCCTTTGAAGTGTGCGCTGGTTAGGGAGGCATTTTTTGAAAGAAGGGCTTAATAGAGGATTTATCGTGACGTATTAGGCTAATCGCACGCGGCGATTGGCAAACAAGACGACAAAATACACAAATGTTATCAATATTCCAAACGATATGTGATTCGAAAGAAAAGTGAAAAATAGTTGCGTTAATAAAAAATACAACATCCGGTATTCGCGAAGGTATGTGGCAACTTTTATATTCTCAACTTGGAGGCTTTGTTAATTTTCGGTATAATATATCATTTATAGACCCTTCACTCACGGGATTAGGCAAAACATTACCCTCAGTGATGATATTTCCCTCGGAGCATAGCATACATTTTGGCGTATTCCAGCTCAATGGTTTAATATTAACCGATTAAGCCATAATGTGCCCTAATTATACACCCTACTTTATTCAAATTAAATTTTCTTTAAACATGGTCGAATTGGTACAAAATTTTATTCATAAAACTATGATCATATCCCAAGTTGAAAAGTGTATAAGATACTGCAACAACTTAATTAGGTTGCTAATATATACAATGCATAATTAACATACAACTGCAGTAGCCGAGCATCTCTCTTCCTGCATTTCGGGAAGTTCTTGCCAGCTACTGCGATCAAATCGAAAACATTCTACAGACTTTAAGCGCTTTCGTCTTTCATCTCGGCCTCCCATGACAATCACAGTATCTCTGACAACTGCAGCCACACATCCTCCCCTCCTATACGTCATGTCTGGTAACATACGCCTCTTCTGGGTCTTGATGTTGTATAATAAAACTTTGTTTAATGGTTCTTCGTTACTGTCAACGCCTCCGACTATGATCACACTGTCATCACCCCACTTGACTGTGGCCATATCAAACACGGGGTAGGGGAGGGCTGCTAACTCATTACATTCATTCTTTGTAATATCATACAACAAAACACTTGCAAGATTCTTACTATAAGCGAAGATTGAGACCTTACCTCCAAGAATGAGTATCTTGTCACCAAACATTGCAACACCATGAAGATATCTTGCATGTGGCATGGTAGCCAACAGTTTACTGGTATAAGGTGAGACAAGGGAAATCTCAGTAATACTATCAGAATGTGCACCTTTACTACCATCACAACCTCCAATCATTATCAACCGTCCATTATAAACTACACTGCAGTGTCCATTCAGTGGTGCAGGTAACTTAGCAAGAACGTTTTCCCAAGTGATGGACTGATCAACTTGACCAGCATTCAATGATAGTTTTTCAATTGACTTGATTCCTGTTCCACCACGACCCACACCTCCCATAACAAAAATTTGATTGTTGTAAACAACTGAAGATTGTCTACTACGACCTTCTTTCATTGACTTTAGTGGTGCCCAGGACGCGTTTACCAGACTGAACATTTCCACTGAATTAAGATATTTTCTCCCATTCCAGCCTCCAGCGATAACGACCTTCGGCTCTCTGTCCATTCCACCTTCTGCAATATCTTTCTTCATTTCTTCTGCCTGAACTTCATGCGATGTTTGTTGTGTCATTCTTTCAAGCTGTTTCGTAATTTCATTTAAACTTCTCTTCATTTCTACATTGTCCGCTTGGAGCTGACGATTGCTTTCTTCCTGCTTGTTGAGTTGTTTTTGAACCAGTTCAACTTTTGCGACCACTTCTGTCTTGAACTTCTCCTGATTTCTGTCATTTCTTTCCATCTTTTCCCCAACTCCTTTCAACTTTTCATTCATTGCTGCCAAATTAACTTTCACTGTATCCATCTCTTGTCTGATTTCGTTGCAATTGTGGCACTTGACTCTGCGTAGTTCACACACAGCTGTTTCATGGTGTAGTAAATCTTGTTTATTCACCTCAAGTTGGCATCCTTCGTTAGAGCAGACTGCTGGGGCAAACCCACAATCAGTAACATGCCTTTCGAGATCTCCTAATTCAACAAACTGTCCGCAACCACGATCGAAGAATTGACAGCGGATCTTTAATTCGGAAAGTAAGTTCGTTACGGTCCGAGGTGCTTGGCGCAGTGATTCGACAGTGAGTGGTTCCATACACGATGGACATGTTTGAAAGTTCATGAGATGTATGGTGATACAACCTCGACAGAACAAATGCTCATTATGTCGACACGAAACTGGATCCTTCAAAACATTCAGACATATACCACAATGCAACGTGTGGCCAACGGGATGTTGAAATAGTTCATCTTCCCAACCAGTGTCGTATGACGCCATTTTCAGTTTAGATCGCTGTTGAATCAATATCTTGAGAAATATACATAAGAGAAAAGATGTTAGATGTCGTTTTGAACTGAAGACGAAACGCTTATAAATTCTTATATTATTGACCGAGACAGCATTGTGTATAGCCGTTTTGCATTCAACAAATACGAGTTTAAAGCAAGCATAAAAAGACATGATAGACATCTATTCTGTGAATTACTTTCTTCATTAAAAATTAAAATGCCCACGAAATGACATCTAACTCTCGCGAAACTTCTATTGACTATTTCTTTTCTGGTTTCTTCAGAAATTCCTTGTGTTTACAGCCGACTTTGAATCGGCGCTGTGTTTCGATTATGCTTATGTAAACTCACTTGAATATATTTCATTTCGTCTTACCTTGGCTTTACTTCATTCAGGAACTACATTTTGTCGTGTAGTTTATTTACATCGCTATAATGTTTAAAACACTGTGCTTGATTTGATCAAAAGAATGAACAGTAGTTTAAAATCCTTTGAGATAAAATGTCTGTGTTCAGTTTGAGATGAATACACGCATAAATTTCTGGATATCCAATTACATTGAAATCGCGACAGTTCCCAAGCTGTTTCCACATTTGCAAAATCCTTTGAGATAAAATGTCTGTGGCAATTGATACACCAGACGGAAATCTTAGTTTAAAGATAAAGAGCAGAGCCCAGCAAATAACTTTAAAACCAAACATAATAAATGTAAAAATTTTAATTAGCTAACGTTTCGTTGTCCGAAATCTCCGAAATCTCCGTAACTCGAACGCGTATACATGCACAAACACCCAGTCTCCGCTTCTGATTTCAAAATTCTATCATCAGGCACTTCTGAGTGGGATCTTATCCGTGAAAGCCTATTAATACAGGGTTAAGTTGAGAAATTAATATTAATTTCTCAACTTAACCCTGTCCTTAATGCTAATTAACTAGTTACTGATAAGTTGTTTTCCTTTCTTTCTATTCATTTGTTCTTTCAAACTATGTAACCGTTTTTGTAATATTAAACCATTATTTTGTAAATATATATACCATACCCTGTAAATTCATTTAGATTGCTCTGAAGATGTTGTATTGTAAACAACGAAACGTTAGA
>CACRXK020000244.1:30076-96689 GCA_902702795.2 Paramuricea clavata | reverse complement strand
TATATCGCAAGCGAGGATAATTTAGCGGACATATTCACAAAACCGGTAAGTAAAGTTAGGATGGATAAGTTCAAACATTTTATCTGTAATTAGTTGTGAAGTAGGAGTAAAGTAGGCGAAGTTAGGACATTGCGAGCAAGGGGGGGTGTTAAGTTGTGCTCTTATGTATTACGTAATTTATGTTATTAAAGTAGAAACAATTGTTAGTTGTAATGTTATTAGTAATTACATATAGATAAAGAGCAAGAGACTCATGACTATATTTGGTAAATATCTGACCAATCACCGTAAAGCGTAACTTATGTAAATAGTGTATATTCAGGGACGCCGGAACTGGGGGGGCAGGGGGGGGCGGCTTCCCCCCTTGCCTTTTGCTAGGGGGGCAGGGGGGGCAGAAGTGCCCTTTTTGTTGTAAAATAATACGTGATAAATCACATTTCCAACGATGCTTTCCGTAGGAAAATCACGAGACTCAGGTAATTTATAGTTTATATTTATAAAAATTTTGGGAAATTTTTGGAATTTAGAAAAATATTTTGAAGAAATGGCGAAAATTTAAGATATCCGGAAAAATTTTTGGCTTCACGGAAAATTTTTGTATGTCCGGAAAAAATTTTTGACCCCTAAAATGGTACATTGACCGAAATTTTTTTGCAGTGAAAAAAAAAATTTTGCAGTGAAAAAAATTTTTCAGTAAAAGTGCCCTTGGTGTGCGTCCGCCCCCCTTTGCCCTATTATCGTTCCGGCGTCCCTGTGTATATTCATTGTAAAAGCGTGAGTTGTATTCTGTCGTGTAAAATAAAGCTATAAGAAACTTATGTGCTCAAATTGAATATAATAAAGAATGGCAACCGCCACAAAACCAACACAACATTGAACTTGGGGTACGGGGGCACTACGCCTTTCAAATTATGCGAAATTATAGCACCTGTCCCATAGTTTTTGGCAAATCAACCATGCATAAATTCAATCCTACATAAAATTAGTCATGCGTTAGATACATTATGCGTGGAAGGCTACTATGGCAAAAATCTCCAATTTCTAGACGTCGTGCGTTGGACTTAATGTACATCAACTTGTCTGGTACTTTGATAGTTTATAAAACACCTTCCAAATTTGCACTATATGAATTCAAATTGCGTTTTAATATATCATATATATATATATATAATTTTTGTGCGAAAACCAATTTTAAGGTGGTTTTGAAAACAGCCCTGCTGTACTCGAAAATTTACTTTTCAGAATAATTTGGTGATAGAGATACCAGAATACCCCAAATTACCCATGCCACATAAAGTTGTCACAAAGGTTGCGGAATTTTCAGTTTAGTGGACATTTTAGAATTGCGCACTTTTTATACACCCTGTAGACAGAGGAGGAATGAGGGTCTTCCTGAAATGCAACGCGCTCCTCAATGCGGCTCATTATTATTCAAGATATTTATTCTCAACGCGCCGCGCCGTTCGATCAAAAAGTGTTGAAATGACCTGTATATGAGTTTGTATGCATTTCATTTAGGACAGATAATCTCAACTGTTTTAGGGCAAGTTGACCATGACGGTCAACATGGTAACGCTGCCCGAACCCCAATCCGGGACGAAACGTCCGAAACTGACCACACCCAAAAACGACGCTTTCGCCATACTGCTATCTACCAAACCATAAAAGCTTTGGCTATTCTGAGGTGCTTACATGGTTCAGAGATGGTACTATTGGGGGTGGTCATTGGTAAGTGTGAAATGCCTAGCACTAATATTTCACATGAAAATGGCCATGCAATAATCATAGTTGCACGTCAATTTGTGGCTTGCAAATTCAGATAAACAGCAGTGGACTTACATTACCTTTTTCCCTGCATCTTTTTGATAGAAACATAAATGGTACTTATTTAAATATATTATCACTGATTTGGTGTAAAATAGTTAATATTTTCTGACCAAAATAATAATTTGAAATGCGCCTACCTCCTGCAAATGGACGTATTTGGCCAAGTTCTCCACTTTACTCCGCTGTTTATCGGCGATCTCATCGATATCCTACAAAAAATGTAAATCATCTCAGACATAATGGTATCAAGCACATTTTAAACAAGTTTCAACTTGGTTTCAAGTAGATCATACCTGTTTAACCATCGACAAGGTAAATCCACAACTTTGTCCAAATTCGGCGCCATTTTGTCATCCCATGTCGCTTGTTAACAATTCAGCATTGTTACTCTTCCATCCAAGCCATTTCCATTGCACAAATAACAAATTTAACCCTTTGTTAAGGGTATTAAAATAAAAATACAAATGAAATATGCGAAATGCAGCATTTTATCACCCTGTAAGATCTTGCTCACGAGTCTTTTAAAACATTCCGTACAAATCTCGCGTGACAAAGTAACAGGGACGTGACAGGGGGGGTGAATTATTTCACGAAGGTAGAAGAAGGCTGCGTGAAATAGACTAAAAGCTAAAGACAATCGTACAAACGTTTGTTTTATTTCTTGTAGCGACAAATATATACATATTATTATTTATTAATATGAACAAGTCATACAAATTAAATGCTGATTGTTGGTTTAATGGTTTTACGATACTGTGTGGGGCTTTGCTTTCATTTTTCAAGTCTCTACCCCCCCTGTCACGTCCCTGTTGCTAAACCACGCGAGATTTGTACGAAATGTTTTGAAGGACTCGTAAGCAACATTTTACCGGGTGATAAAATGCTGCATTTCGCATATTTCATTTGTATTTTTATTTTAATACCCTTAACAAAGGGTTAAATTTGTTATTGGTGCAATGGATATGGCGTGAATGGAAGAGTAACAAGGCCGAATTGTTGACAACCGACATGGGATGACAAAATGGCGCCGAATTTGGACAAAGTTGTGGATTTCCCTTGTCGATGGTTAAACAGGTATGATCTACTTGAAACCAAGTTGAAACTTGTTTAAAATGTTCTTGATACCATTATCTGAGATGATTTACATTTTTTGTAGGATGTCGACGAGATCGCCGATAAACAGCGGAGTAAATTGGAGAACTTGGCCAAATACGTCCATTTGCAGGAGGTAGGCACATTTCAAATTATTATTTCGGTCAGAAAATATTAACTATTTACACCAAACCAGTGATAATATATTTAAATAAGTACCAATTATGTTTCTATCAAAAAGATTTAGGGAAAAAGGTAATGTAAGTCCACTGCTGTTTATCTGAAGTTGCAAGCCACAAATTGACGTTTAACTATGATTATTGCATGGTCATTTTCTTGTGAAATATTAGTGCTAGGCATTTCACACTTGCCAATGATCACCCCCAAAAGTACCATCTCTGAACCATATAAGCACCTCAGAATAGGCAAAGCTTTTATGGTTTGGTAGATAGCAGTATGGAGAAAGCGTCGTTTTTGGGTGTGGTCAGTTTCGGACGTTTCGTCCCGGATTGGGGTTCGGGCAGCGTTACCATGTTGACCGTCATGGTCAACTTGCCCTAAAACAGTTGAGATTATCTGTCCTAAATGAAATGCATACAAACTCATATACAGGTCCTCGACTATATTGCAATTTTTGCTGTGAAGATCTCGTTTTCTCAAAGGTATGTTTTGATAACTTTTTTGTTTATAGGCCGTTTGCTGTGACCTCGAAAAATGCCTAGAAAATGATTTTCGTAGTGCATGTCTTGGAACTAAAATATTTTTACGGGAAATAACACTGTCGAACACGCTGAGTTCAAATCCGAAAAGTTCCCGCTCCGTAGACCTTGCGTTTTCTCACAAACTGCTATTTTATTTTCACTAATTTCACGACAAATTTTTTCTTTGTTCAACGACACGGATGGATGATGATACACGAATGCATAATTAAAAATGACTAATTCCTATGAACCAGTCTCTACATATAGCAAAAGACCGTTTTGCTCAGATCATTTTAAATTATGTAATTTCAAGCGCGTTGGACGTAAACAACACATCTTGTCTACAACTTTGGGAAGGCACCGATATCGCTTTCTAAAATCCTCAGTTCTGGCTCTATCTCTGTAAAATCAAAAGGACGTTAATGCCATGTCCTTGGGCTATGTCTCTGGCCTGAGAAATAATTCTTTACATGAGATCAAAATGTTTATACAACGATGTAAAACGGTAATCTTATATAATGGGTCAGCATTTAAATTTCCAACACAGTTTCTGAGACGTAATTGAAGAGGTACTAGTACTGTAACTTGTCATTGCATTTGAACTATTATATCAGTTGGTGTTATTCTGTGTGATAAGCGAATGTTATTGGAAAAAGGGCTTCCATATACGTTGAAATCACCGAATAAACAGCTCATGCACACATTCCTCCACTTCGCCGTAAGTATACAGAGCAGATTTTATCAGTTTCGTACTGTTTTTTTTGTCTTTAATGTGTACATTTATTCTTCTAGTTTAAGGTTATTTAAGATTGATCCTGTCGTAAGTCTTCAGCCAGCAACCCATCGACAATAATTCATGTTAGCGTTGTCTTTGCCGTTACATTGGCTTCGCGTTACTTTTGTTTTAAATACCATGATTGCGTTAAACGAGTTATTTTTCAGGCCCGTGACATAGCCAAAAGACTTACGAATGTCGTCCTTGTGATTTTGTAGATATATCGCTAGAACTGAGGATGTTAGATATAGCGTTATCTATACCTTCCCAAAGTTGTGAACAAGAAATATTTCATTTCCACGTCATGCACTACGAAAGTGAACGATATCGGGCGCGGCAAACGGCCTATTACTTATTAGTAATTTAATGAAAGAATTTTGGAATAAGTTTGTATATATATACAGTGTGTATAAAAAAAACCTGAACCCTTTCAAATTCAAATTAGCTATAACGTATTGTAGTAATTTGACAGCTCTAATTGCTTTAAATTAATGGTTGGATAAGAACACAAGGTCTTGTCTGTACTCATGGGACAAAACTCAAAGAAATAAAAATTAGAAAATTTAAAAGAAATACAGTATTCCTTCATTTCCTTGTGTTCTTACCCAATCATTAATTCAAAGCAATTAGAGCTGTCAAATTACTACAATACGTTATAGCTAATTTGAATTTGAAAGGGTTCACTTTTTTTTATACACCCTGTATATCGAATTTACTTATGTTAAATTCCCATTGTATTATATGCATGTTTCGGGTCAGTGAACATGACCTTAAAAGTGGCATTGAAATATTCATGAGTAAATTAAACTTTTTTACGAGGAAACTAAAATAAAATTACATCGGTGAATTCAGGAATTATAGTGATACTTTAAAACATGAATTTACTCCATAAAACCGAAGAGTTATCGCGGTTTGAAAATTAGCTAGTTTTGCTATTATAGAATATAGCAAAAATAGCTCGTTTTTAAACCGCGATAACTCTTCGGTTTTATGGAGTAAATTCATGTTTTAAAGTATCACTATAAAGAGTAAACATTCCTGAATTCACTGATTTTATTTTAGTTTCCTTGTAAAAAAGTATAATTTATCATGAATATTTCAATGCCACTTTGAAGGTCATGTTCACTAGTACTGGCCCAAAACATGCATAAATACAATGGGAATTTAACATAAGTAGCCTAAAATGCGATATGTACAGGGTGTCCCAAAAAACCCAAACTATTGAAATAACGTATTGTTAGACTCTGAATGCCTCAGCACTCTACTGAACCCACAAGTGCATAAAAGCTTGACATAAGTAAATTTTAGGCATAAAGAAACTGTTTAAGAAGCTGCTTTAAATTCCCAAAAGCAGAAAATCGTGCGCTTTACAAAGATATTTCAATTTTTTAATAAGTCAATATTTATAATATGAGCACCATTGTCAATATTTTATGCATCTTTGCGTTCAGCTTAGTGCTATGGCATTCAAATTCTAACAAAACGTTATTTCAATAGTTTGGGTTTTTTTGGGATACCCTGTATACAAAATTATTCAAAAATTATTTTATTAAATTACTAAAAAAAGTTATCAAAACATACCTTTGAGAAAACGAGATCTTCACAGCAAAAATCGCAACATATTTCAACAGTTTTTAATCGATCGGCGCGTTGAGAATAAATATCTTGAATAATAAGCCGCATTGAGGCGCACGTTGCATTTCGGCAAGACCCTCATTCCTCCTCTGCCCTGTAGAGTTCTCAGTATAAGCGCAGTTGTTTTAGTTTTGGTTTCCTGCACCTATAAGGGACAGCCCTAAAATTGTGGACTTCTATAGAGAGAACATTTCAGAACTGAAAAGGCAATCCAAAATAAAAAAAACTTATATTTCAGTTTAGTTTTCCTTCTGTAGTAAGAATTAGTAACATTGTTTATTTATTTATTTATTTATTAAACTTTGCCAAAAACACTTAACAGAACAGCAAATAGACATCTACACAATAAACATGGACAAAAATGGCAGGGACACCACAACAGTGTAAACCAATTACTGTGGGCCCTATACAAAAATACACATACAGTACAGAACATATAACATACAGTACATGGACAGGAGACTAAAAACAACAAGTTAGTTCAGAACGTAAGTAACGACTAGTGTTACACTTCAGACAAATAGTCTTCCATGTCCTCGGATCTTCTTCGTCGAAGCATTCTCTCAGGGCTGTCAGGTAGTAAGTTTGTAAATCGGTTTTGAATTGCCTAATATTAATGTCAGGAGATCTTAGTGTAGTTGGTAAAGAGTTCCAAGTTCTGGATGTACGAATAAAGAAGGAGCGTTGGTAGGTAGAGGTTTTGCATTTGGCCGGACGGAAGGAGATTTGGTTGCCACTGGAGGATCTGGTCGTTCTGGTTTGGGACATGACTTCGGGGAGGACGTCATGGGACACGTCGACCAAGCCGTTCACCGCTTTAAAAAAGAACACGAGATCCAAATATTCGTGCCAGTAAGATAGCGGTAAGTGACCCAAACTGGCAAGTCGTTCCGATAAGTCTCACTGCACAAGTACGGAAGGTTTAAAATGTACTTCGTTGCTCTTCTTTGGACCCGTTCCATACGTTGGATGAGGGTCACGGTTTGAGGCGACCAAACCTGGCTCGAGTAACCAAAAACCGACCGAACCAAAGACAGATACAGAGTCCGGCGGGTCCTCGCGTCGCTTATTTCCCCAGAACATCGCTTTATAAATCCAAGGAGTTTGTTGGCACGGGTACACCGGTCTAAAATGTGTTTAGACCAGGTTAGATCGCTCGCAATCCAAATTCCCAGATCATTCTCTGCTGGTATAAGTGCAAGTTCTTTGCCTTTGATGCTATATAGATGATGGATTGGTTGACTATTGATTGATTGTATAGGAAATTACACGGTTCGAGAAGTACTAATAAAAAAAGCAAAATCAAATCATTAATGAAAAATCGCACGCGGTATTATAAATATTCCGCCAAACACAAGTGTGATTTTTCATTAATACTTGGAGAACAAGTGTGATTTCTTATTAACATAATTTTATAGTCAACTTCACGAGCAATCAATGACAAGAAACATTGTGTTAAAATGTTTTCATGCGAGCACTGCCATACGCGCCTTTGTGAGCAATTTTAAGAGTAATTTCTGACATTAATTTTAAAACTGTGAAAACTGTGGATACTTTTTATTTCATCTTACATGGAAATTTCATATTGGGTACATCGCCTCTAATTTTAGTAAACGAATTGGTATAATTGCTAGGCTGCGTCATTTTGTACCAGTTAGTACTCTAATAAGTATCTATAAGTCCCTCATACTGCCTTACCTAACTTATGGTATGGTTGTATGGGGACGTGCTGCCAAATGTTACATTGATAAAATCCTTAAACTCCAAAAACGCGCTCTCCGTTTAACATATTCTGCACGGCCTAGCCCTAGGCCTTCTATTTTTATTTATATTTTTTTAATATTCAGCGCTTTTTCACATGAAAAGACTGGGACTAGGTGATTTGGGGGCGGGGCGGAGGAAGGACGCAAGCCTGACGCAAGCGAGAAAATAGAAGGCCTAGTCTAGTGGATTTCCCAACAACAAGGCCAAAACTGCCCTCAAACTGCCCTGATTGCGAAATGCCCAATTATTGCGTTCTCAAACAGAATTATTTGCAACTTAACAGCGAATTTAAACCGATACAGGTGAAATAAACTCATTTATAGTATAAACTTACTATTTTTATTTGTATATATACACGTCTAGAAAATCGGGTTTTTTATCATAAAGTTTGAAGCAACACTATTATTATGTTGACAAGGTGTAGCGAAAGCACAAAATAATAATTCTTTTATTCGCAAGACAATCTACTGTTTTGCTTTGAATAACTATATTTGCGAATGGGAAAGAGGATTTTGAAATTATTGTTCAAGTATTACGGATATACCATTTGTAAACAATGTACGTTTTATACAGTACTGTACGGGCTAATAATATATGTATCCGTTTTATTTAATAAATTATAATTACCTCCGCCAGGAGGTTATGTAATCATCTGGGTTTGTATGTGTGTGTATGTGTGTGTGTGTGTTTGTCTGTGAGCACGATAACTCAAGAAATACCAAACATATCCGTACGAAATTTTGTGAGTGCATTTCCCATCGGCTACGGAAGAACTGATTAAAATTTGGTTGAATTTGGTTAAAAATTGAATGAGTAATAACAAAAGTTTGTCTTGCTTTTCCCGGTCAATTAAATAAAACTTATACTGAATGCGTAATTAGGACGTGCATAATATATGCACCAGCCATTCAAATTCTAATAACAATAGATTACTTAAATATTTTGCGCGTAGGCGGAGGTATGCAGTCTCTGACTGCCCTCTAGTTGTATATGTAATAGTTTTGTTTGTGGAAACACCACGTAAATTTATTACTGCAAAGCTTTCTATCCGTAAGCCCGGATCTTCATCAGTGATATTAGCACTGATGAAGATCCGGGCTTACGAATCGAAAGCTTTGCAGTAATAAATTTACGTGGTGTTTCCACAAACAAAACTATTATATTTTATCGACATGCAAACATACAAAGAACTTATTAATTGTATATGTGTTTGTATATTTTACAAACACAAGACTGCTTCTTGCCAAAATTGAGAAAATATATATTAATGTAGTTGTGTATAAGACAAAATGAAAGATTCTACTTTTGGTATATATTTTGACTCATTTTGTGCTTTCGCTACATCTTGTCAACATAATAATAGTGTTGCTTCAAACTTTATGATAAAAACCCCGATTTTCTAGACGTGTATACAAATAAAAATAGTAAGTTTATACTATAAATGAGTTTATTTTACCTGTATCGGTTTAAATTCGCTGTTAAGTTGCAAATAATTCTGTTTGAGAACGCAATAATTGGGCATTTCGCAACCAGGGCAGTTTTAGGGCAGTTTTGGCCTTGTTGTTGGGAAATCCACCAGGCCTTCTATTTTCTCGCTTGCGTCAGGCTTGCGTCAGGCTTGCGTCCTTCCTCCGCCTCGCCTCCAAATCACCTAGTCCCAGTCTTTCCATGTGAAAAAGCGCTGAATATTAAAAAAAAAAAAAAAAAAAAATAGAAGGCCTAGGTCTAGGCTGTACTCTGCACACTATCTTTCTCATGCCATTCCTTATTTTCAGTCAACTAAAGTTCTGCCAATAAATTTGCTTTATTACAAATCGGTATCAATACTAATGCATGACGTATCAAAAAAGTAGTACCCCCAAATATTTCGGCTTTGTTTACCCCATTAAGCCAGGTACACGAACACGACACTAGATCTTCCACTAGGAAGAACTTTCACGTTGAATATTCAGGTTTAGATGTGCAAAGCAAGTCATTCTCAAGAATGGGAGGTAAAATTTGGAATAGCATTCCTACAGAACTACGTGAAATACCAAAGAATCGCTTTAAAAAAGTTTTACATAGAAAGTTACTTCAAATATTAGAAAAGAAAGACGATTATATTGATATTCTAACAATACAAAAAGAAATCGCAATAATCTAAAAGTTAAATCATTTTACGATTTTGGATTTTAGTCTGATCATTCGTTAGAGTTTGTGTCTGATCACTTGTTAGAGATTATGTTTGTATACAGGGTGTATCAAAAAAAGCGCAATCCTCGACTGAAATGTAAATTGCTAAACAAATAATAGACAAAAACGTTAAAGTCTACATTCATTTTAAAGCGTAGCCATTCAGCTTTCTAACAGTGGGTTGTTTCTTAAGTTTGACCCATTGGTTCGCGGGTAATAATACTTTACGTTATTGCGATTGGAGATTAAAAAAATTGAGATGGAATAACAAATCGTTCTCATGAAAATAACTGATTTTTTCATTTTCATTAAGGCTTTTCTTCTACTATTTTTAACTCAGTTTGAAACTTCAAATGCGATATAATTTTGGCTTGGACCATCTAAGCTGACTGACATCAACTTGCTATAATTTCTGTTTACATTACATCGCAATTCGATGACACTCTTGCT
Organism: Paramuricea clavata; assembly: GCA_902702795.2. Taxonomy (NCBI): domain Eukaryota; kingdom Metazoa; phylum Cnidaria; class Anthozoa; order Malacalcyonacea; family Plexauridae; genus Paramuricea; species Paramuricea clavata. The sequence goes on along the minus strand of CACRXK020000244.1, from coordinate 86,273 downwards.
CAAACACCAGATTGTTTTGACGATTTTTAGCATTCGTTTAGGATTTTCAAACAACCTGGTCTCTTTTAAAATACTTTTAATTTGTTCTTACGTGGTTTTCCAGATGTATAGTGACGACAACATTAAAGTTTAAAGAAGAAAATTCTAACATTTAAACCGACTAAACAATAATTACATAGTAAACTTGCATAATTAAACAGCAATTAAAAATGATAGGTTTTACTAAATCTTTTCCTGTGCAATTATTACTAGCATTGGAGACAAGGATAATAGTTTGTTTGAAAGAGAAAGGAACAGGCTTTGAAGTAAGCCTAAAAGCGTTTAACTAGAAATAGTATTTCGAAAGTTTTTAAGCACAAAAGATGAATTGCGTTTATTTTGTTACACCTTGTATATGGTGAATGTATTTCTATCATATGCCTTTTGGTGACGAATAGTGCTTGTATTTACTAAATGAGTTCTGAAATCTTCTTTAATTCCGAATGTGTGTAGTTGCTGTCCACCACGATTAGCTTTTGCTATTTGTGGACAGCAAATTTATTGATTTTGTAAATTAGTTTAACATAATAAATTGAATTGAATTGAATTGAATTGCAGAATTAGAGCTCAGAAAATATAATATTTTACGTTGTTTATTTAGATTTTATGTTTAAATTGGTTTTTGACCAATCAGAATCGAGTACATTGACTAAAATGTTATTAGCACAAAAAACGATTGGCTACTACTATACGTCCAACTGATAGAAGTATTCAGTAAATACAGATAGCTTAGTTTAGTTCATCCTGAACTCTTTCATTCTATATCTTTTAATAGTTCCGTATGGATTACGCAGTCTACCCCGTGACATGGTGGAACGACCATCTGAAGTGAACGAGATACTGGGCTTACTTATGCAAGGAAATAATTATAGAGTTGGCGTGGCCGGTAGTCGTAGCGGCGACGTTTTTGGTATCCGTGGTATGGGTGGTCTTGGTAAGACCGTCTTGGCTCTGGCTGTTGCTTGGGCTTCCTCAAAGTCTCGTCACGTTATCTGGTTTGATATTGGTGAAACTCCCGACCGCTTAAGACTGATTAACATTCTCATTAAAGTTCTTGGGGGAGATGTATCGTTCAGTGATATCAGTGCCGCGCAAGCCTGGGTAAAAGTAAATACGGTATGTAACTATGCATTCAATGTTTTTGTAATTCTCGTCAAGGTATTGTTACACAAAACAATTTTAATAACGATTTGTTTTGCAAATTAGGTTACTGTATATAAAATTTGATTGATTTAGCAACGTATTATCGTAAGAATCGTCGTAGAAAATTGTTCCGTGTAACATACATCATCTTTAATAATTATAAGCGGAAAACAAAAGTAGCTTGTATATCTAATACAAAATTTCACTGATTCACGTAAATTTTAAGTTTTCTTTTCTTATAAGTTTGTTCGAAGAATTCAGCATTCCAACAATCACGTCCGTGTTGTATGGTTGTATAAGATACACAACCGCTGTCATGTTCGTATACGGCTCTCGTTGTTTCATGCTGTGTAATATTACATGTGATATTGATTTTCTTGTGCACCTTCTTGGCCCGAAAGCCTTTGTAAATGAGAGTTGGCAAGCGAGAGTTTGCATGCGAGTTTTCTCAACTCTCGTGTCCGGTCAAACGAGAACAAGAGTTGCATGAGAATTGCTGAGCGTTGCTGATGAGTATTGCCACGCGTAGCAAAAACTCTCTTCAAATTTTTAGCTGATGAAGGTCGCTGGGAGTTACAGTCATACGCAAGCGACATTTGCAACTCTCATCAACTCTTATCCTCGTTTGACCTAATTAAATTTTCCCAAGCAAAAGCATTAGCAGATATGATTTCATGGTTAGTTTCCAATGTATTGCAGAGTGATAAAGATTGTTTAGTCGTTCTTGATGATGTTTGGAGTGTTGACGACGCTCACGTGTTTGACCACCTATCTGGAAAATGCCAATTATTAATAACTACTAGAGATGCCGACGTTGTCCGCGGCTTACGAGGTTCTGCTCTGTACGAACTCCAAATTATGGCAGATGATAAATCTCGCACGCTCTTGTATCAAACTGCCCAGGTAACCCCAGACATAGTGTCTAAGTTTAGTTCAAACATGAAACGAATTGTTGCAGAACTGTTGGACCAATGCCGAGGTCTACCGCTGGCTCTGTCGCTAGTAGGCTCGAATTTGATCGACACTCGCGAGGAGAATTGGCAGAATATTTTAGATGATCTGAAAAATGCTGACTTGGAAGAATTACCTTCGCTATTTCCCACTGACGTTTATCCGTACGGTAACCTCATAGCAGCCATTAATGTTAGCTTTAAACGCTTGGGGAAATTCGAACAAGAAGGTTTGGAGAAATGCGAAAAAGAACGCATGGAGAAATACAAACAAGAAATACAACAGAAGTTCCTAGATTTTGCTATATTTCCAGAAGATATAAATATACCGTTAGATATACTCGAGCTATTTTGGTCTTCGGAAGAATCCGGGAGAAGTTCGTGCAGCCCTCGGAAGGCAAGACGTATACTTGAAGTGCTTGAAAGGAAATCAATGATTCAAAAAGGTATATGGGCGGGAGGAGGATGTCTCCATATATATACTTAATAAAATTGCAAGTGTACAGTACTGCTCAGGAATTACCTAACGCTGCGTTTGCGTTCCATTTTCTATCCGAACGAGTTCCAAACGTGTTCCAGAAAAAAACTTGGGAAAACGTAAACGCGTTACTATTTCATCCGAAATATTCCAAAGCTTGCATCAGCCTCGTATTCAGGTGCTTTGCTGTGCTACGCCTTCGCTTGACGCGCACGTTAAAATTTTTGCTGAATCCCGCAGATTGGCTTTCTAGCCCCTGAGAGTAAATACATTCGAAATCTGAGATTGAAGTGAGTTTACGAAACTTTTTCTAAATTTTGGCGATATTTTGCGCTTCTGACCTCTTTTTGTCGAAGGAGCATTGATAAGATCAACGAACCTCTGAAAAAATCACTTTATAGAAGGTAAATTAGTATTAATATTTTCTTGATATTTATATAGTCGAGCACGATTTAGTAATCACGTATATGTAGTCTTCGAATCAACGCTTTAACTAACCTGCGTAACAGGCGTTTATCTACGCAGGCTACGCTTTAACCTGTGATATATTTTTTGTCCACAACTATAATTACGAGTTAAAATGTTTTGTTTTATGTTCATATAAAACACGACGCGTAGCGGAGTGTTTTATATGTGATAAAACACGACTACAAGTGCTTTAAATAGCTTCAAAAACGACTCATCTTATACGAGTTCATTGGCGAAGTAATTTTTAAAATAAACTTTGTCTAAACCGAGAAAATCAAAGCTAAAGTTTATGTAAATTAACGTGATTTTTTATCACATATAAAACCACGACACGCTTATGATTTTTCTTTGTGTTTTGCTCCTGAATTATTAATGAGTTTTTGAAGATGTATCAAAATATCATGATTAATTCATGAACATTATATCGCCAAAATAGTTACTAAACTTGATTACTTGCACACAATGGATTCGCATTCAATCTATACCTGGTTTATCTGATTTACTACAACTCGCCTTGTAAATCAGATGCATATTGACTGCTCGTTCTTTAATACTAACTGTAACTTACAGGATGAGTGCAGGGTTGATGACATTTGGGTGGAGTAATATACTTAAGTCAGTGGGAATCAATGGTGTGCTCAATGTGCTTTGTCTTGTATAGATCATCAATCAAATCACACTCTGTCACGGTTTGTACGTTGCAAATTGATCGTTTATACGATTTTTTGCAACTTATTTAAGCTGCAGCTTTGCTCGTATAAATACTTCCATTCTTCTTTTCCAGACAATCGAAGCAGTACGAAATGTTCAGACAGAAGGATGAAATTGTCTGAAGAAATTCAAAATTGTGTGGTTGCTTCAATTGGTTTCAATGTATTTTCTAAAGACTTAATGGTTATGCTAAATGTATTTGCTAAAGATTTAATGGATTACTAGTTCTTACTGATGCAGACAAAAATCTGCTAACATGTTGTGTGACAGCTAGTTTCCTCGAATGTGTCAAAAAATGCATTCTTAGAGTAGGGTGCATTGAAGCTTGAAGTTATTTGTTCAGTGTTATAGAACAATCAAATATGATTTAGCACACAGAATTGTACTGTTTATTAATTTTAAAATGCTGTTGTAAACTCTTTTAAGAGTTTAAAATATAAATGTGTATCTTTTACATATTCTGATTCTATTATAATTTTAATTCTAATGAGGTTATATAATTAACCAAACTTAATAACTTGTGAGTCATGTGTGATCCGGAGATTGCATGGGTACCGCCGTTGGGGTGTGCCTTGCATGCGCTGCTCGCGCAACATATGGTCATTAGCTGTGTGGTATTTTTTTACCATTATTTGTAATGGTGTGATGGGTGCAAGCTGCCCGAATGTGGTTGGCAGTTCAAGATACCAGTTGCTTGGATCTTTCCTTAATTAATCCAAATATTACTGCTAGTTCCCAGGCCATCTCGGCCAACAGCTTGCACTTAGGTATTCGAATATATTGTGCCCGTTTCTATGGTGAACGTAGATGTCAAACAAGTTTAATTAGACAAAAAGTGTTTGTACTCTGTTACAACAATGGGCCATTCCATTTCAGAGTCTGGATATCCAATGGGGGAGGAGAGGGTTTTCTCCATAAATTTTCCTAGGGGGTAGCTCATGGGATTTACACAAAAAATAGCAAACATTTGGCGTTTTAGTGATATTGAAGGGGGGAGGGGATAGATATCCTTTGGGGTAGCTTCAAAAATGCATCCAAGATGGTTAAAAAAATTTTTAATCCTAAGGAGGGTGATTGGAAAGAGATAATTCGCTTTCCTGCATACTATGAAAGTTCCACCATGTTTCCCAACGTGGTTCTGTGGTGTTAAAGGGCCAGTTTAGGCGGCGAACTTTTCATGCACTGAACCTAATCAAATTAAATACGACACAAGTTTGGCAACTAATTTAGATTTCGAACTTATTTGTACAAATTCCAAAATATAAGTACATTATATCTGAACTTTCACTGCTAATTTGCTAATACATTATAATCATATGATGATGTACGTTAATAATATTTATGCTATAGGTTCGGCGCATAAAAAGCACCGCGTCTAAACCTGTGTCGCATAATACGACATGACTTGCCGTATTTTGTGCCGTGTCGAACCTAATCAAAACCTGCCGAACGCAGTTGATTTAGACACCGTTCTTCTGTCGTATTTAATCGTCGTGTTAGGTTCGGCGCATGAAAAGTTCGCCCCCTAAACCATGCTTAACGCTAGTATTAGGAGAATTACGATAATTTCTGATGGTTGGCGATTTCAACACGAATGTCTGAAGCGCGTTCCAATTGGATTAGAATGCAAATGGTATACGCAAAATCGAACGCGTTCGGAACGAAATTGGAACGCTTTCCGTAACGCGGAGGAGGGGTGAGGGCTCTATACATTCTTTCAAGAGCCCGTGTATATGAGAGGCGAGGCGGACGTTTGCCGTGACACGACAATGATAAGGCGTAAAAAAATACCTGTGATTCCGGTTTCATATCGTGAAAAAATTAGGGTCGGTAGGTCGGAAATAATTTTTTTTTTGAATATTTTTTTCATGGTTTTGCCGGTTTTTTGCTGGGCGATTTGCAGTAGAGTCCTGACATCAATATTAACTAAAGATGCGTATTTCCCATGGACGAATTTAGGCAATTTGGTTCAATAATTAGTGTGACAACAGACGCCATTTTGGCACGCTGTATGAGCAGCCCGCAACCACCTGGAGAAAATAGGGTCGCCCGGTCAATCGCGTTGAAAAAATAATAGGGTCGGCAGAATAAAATAGGGTCGGTCGGGAATCGGAACCACAGGTATTTTTTTTACACCTAAGGATCCCGACATGTATATATATATTTCTCTCATATTTATCGCATTCGCTTTATATGGAAGCGAGACGCCTATGTATTTAACATTTTCCAAGGTGGGATCCCGGTTTAACAAACAGGATCCCGCTTGGGACGGGACGTTTTCACCATACCAATGCTCCATTCCGCACCTGGGAAAATGTTAATTTCTATATAGTGACATTTATTTCAGATTTTCGGCCACTGATTTTCCTGGTTCGTGTTTTTCGTTAGTATAGGGTGAAATACGTGTACCCTGTATCACGTAATTTATGAAAATCAATTTTGACCGAAAACGTAATATTTTATTAAAATTTCAAGACTGCTTTTGAAGGTTATCACCGATCGATTAAAACTGAATTCAAAATTTTAGTTAAAATTTCACATTCACTCGAGAAATTATTTGTCATTGCCATTGGGTAAGATGTATTAAACATTTTCCAAATAAACCAAATGGTAGTTTATTTCAGGTTTGTGGTTTTCATTAGGACAAAAATTCAGTATTTTTAGTAGCATACTTTCCAAATTTAGAACTGCATTTTCAATAACCATTGTCCCGATTAATACAAGTGACGGATCCGTCCATCTGACAGAGCATATTTCTTAGTAGACCACAGGGGGCTCGACTACTGTCAGTAACAAGTGTAAAATAATCAAAATAATAAACTTACTTTAAAATATTTGCATAAATTCTTCGCAACAACATCGATTAATACAGTATATTATGAATAGAGAAAGAGCAAAAAATATATATATGAAGTACTTACAGAATCCTCAACAAGATAAGTAATGCGGGCAGTAATATATATATAGAAGGGATGAAATACCGGTCACGTGATTTTTTAAAATGCTTCTAATCTAACCGTTTCGACATAATTTGATTATTTTACAACATATTTAGCATTCTCTTAGACGAACAAAGATATCTAGCAATGAAATAACATATATAAACCTTTCCCCAAATAATTTTTAAAAGCATGCTTTCTTCGCAATTTTCGCGATGTCTGCCAAGAGTAGCCTATCCAGTCGGACGAAGTTCAGCACTCGTGAGATGCTAGGATTTGCATTAAGATTTTAAAGATAGCGGTGATTTGTTGGCGCCGGTATAGACTATAGTTTCAATATTAAGTTTTAAGTTTTTAAAAATGTAAATAATCAGAAATTGCTCTATAAAATCAAAAAATGCTTTGAGATGCATTCCAGAACTGCGATCGGAAATCTCCGAGTAGATAAGCTACTCTTGGCGAAAATCGAACGATCACATGACCGGTGTTTCATCCCTTTTATTAATTTATCTATTATTAAAGGTGATCTACAGTCCGATCTGCGCATGTGCACAAATGAGCCCACTTTTTATGATACAAACAGTTTAACTATGTTTTGAGTTCTTGAAAAGCCTGATTGTTGTTTCTTGATCATTTATTATACTCTAGAAGCTTGAAAATATAAATAGTTGTCGAATAAAGCTCAATATTTTGGACACAAAAATGTAAACAAAGGCTTTGTTTACATACGGACTGTAGATCACCTTTAAAGATACTATTACCTCATACGCGCCCGCATTACTTATCTGTTGAGGATTCTACAGTACTTCATATAGATAATATTTTTTGCTCTTTCTCTGTTGACATTCTTGCGAAGAATTTATGCAAATCTTTTAAAGTAAGTTTATTATTTTGATTATTTTACACTTGTTACTGACAGTAGTTGATCCCCCTGTGAGTAGACCAGACAAAGTAGCCAAAATAGCGTGATCTATACTGGAAATGGTTTTTGGAATAAATCGTGCCTGATCCTTTTTCGAAATAGATAGTTGCTGCCGGGCAGACTTTTCATGACACGACAACGTTTCTCCCAATCTCGTACCCAGAGCCATCGTCGTTGACTCTGGGTACGAGATTGCGTTTCTCCAGTTTTTTATACCATTGTGCATATACACTGGTCAAGACGATCTTCACAGACCACACAAGCCTATCTGAGTGGAATAAATACGTAGATTGTTCGTCTTCACTGATGATTTGTCTGTTTTCTGCATTTATACGCAGATAAATTATCATGCGAACTATCTCTTCTTTGTCCAAGTATATCCAGGGGTCGGTTGTACCATAGTTAAAGTTACAGGACACCCTTTTTGGCGTTTTGTGGAAAATCGCTACTGCGCGCTCAAAATCAGTCCGATTTTCATCAATTTTTTACCAAATGTTAGCAAGTGCATGCAAAATATGATAAAGTTGTAAAATTGACAAACAATAAAATAATGTAAGAATTATTCAGGAAAATCTTAAGTCGCGCTACCTTTACGCTTTTGAGTTATGTTCCTGCTGGCTTTAAGATATATTTATGAAAATATCATTTTTATACAGTAAAATAGTTGATCTAAAAAACTGTGTTCGGAAATTTTTGTTTATTTCTTCATTCCGCTGATATGGCGATTTCTTTGACAACTGCAATATATTTCTGAATCGTTTGTGTGAATTGCTCCTTATTATTAAAATATCCAAAATTAGAACAAAGCCGAAGACAATTTTGAAACTGACGTCTTTAGCTATGTCCTGTGAAAATTTGAGAAAAATTCGTTAAAACCCGCAGGAGCACAACTCGTTTAAAAATCAGTAATTGCCGTAAAATTCTTCGGGAGAAAATTGAATTTGAATATTACATTTTCAATGTTTTTCTTATTGCAAGCGAAATGTATTTTATTAAATAACTCAGCGAGTTTTCAACATTTTTCGTCCAAACTTGGTCAGATAGTAGAACTAGTCTAATGCTTTCATGGAAACCAATAAAAAATTTTAGGCAAAATTAACACTCAAAGGTGTTCTTAATAGAATAGATGGTTTGGAAACTCGTTAGAATAACAATATAACTCATCGATGTTAGTCAACGTTTATTCATAAGTATGTTCCTTCACCGTCACGTGTATATTGTATTTTTGCCAAATCCGCCAATAGCAATTTCCAATTTACCCTATTGTTCGAGTCACGTATAGGTAACTTTCCTAAAACATTGCTATTGGTTAGTTGGGCAAAAATACAATACGCACGTAACGGTGAAAAACTAGATTTATGAATAAATGTTGACTAACATAGATAATGAGTTATATTGTTATTCTAATGAGTTTTCAAATCATCTCTTCTATTAGCTATTGTTGTACGAAGGCCGGATTGCGCTGACTGATTTTTCAACCTTGGTAAATATGCCTAAAAAGCTGTGAAGCTACAGACATGAACCTCACAATAATTACAAAAACTCTTTTAATGTATAATTACGGAACTTTATTTAATGTTGATTACTATTCAACAGACAATTTCAGAATATTTGAAACAATCACTATCCGTTCGTTAGCGCTATCCTGCCTTCTTACAACCGGCCCCAAACCGATAATCCGTCTGTAGTACAAATCGGATTACTATATATGAACGCTCCCAACGACGTTTTTCAGGACCTGAATTCAAAGGGAAGACGGCAAGCTACCGTGTCCATGATCTACTCTTAGATTTTGCCCGGGCAAAACTTCGAGGCACACTAACTGATGTCCACCGCGTGTTCGTGAAAACACTTCGTGGCCAATGCGTGGACGGGGAATGGACTACTACTTCAAGTATCTCCCAAAAAGACTATTATTTCAAGTACCTACCCTATCATCTTCACGCCTCCGAACAACATAGTGAATTACTTCAACTGTTCTTTGATTTTCACTGGCTTCAACAAAAAGTGAAAGAGACCGATTTGCCTTCCCTAATATCGGATTTTCGTTTCCTGGACACGTCCACGCAGGAAATCAAACTTCTCAAAAAGTCGTTAATGTTATCTGCCGACGCAATCAAGAAAAACCCAAATTCTATTGGTCCACAATTGCTAGGTAATAAGAATAATGTGCCTTGCCTTGCCTTAGCTTCGCTTTGCTTTCCTTCGCTTCGCCTTACCTTACCTTACCTTACCTTACTTTACCGTAACTGCCTGGGTACAGTCAGGGTCATCTCTTATTGGTGCAGTTTTACTACCGCATGAAATATAACTTTACTTATCCCGGATAGCTCTATCAGTTCTAAACTGTTCTTCCTGTTGGTGCATACAGTCAGGGCCATTCCTTATTGGTGCAGTATTACTGCATGAGCAAACCTAAACTAATCTAACTTTACGTATCCTGGATAGCTGGATAAGTTCGTAAGGGTCAATCCAGCGTTTCTACAGTGGAACCAAAGTTCCAAGAGAAAACCTGAGAACTATTTGCATATTCGATCAAGGAGTATCTATAATCAGACTTCTGCACACTGCAGGAGTCGAAGCTGAGGCATTAACCACTGTGCTACCAATACCCCTATTTCTTTAAATTTACTTCATTTTTTCAAAAACGAAAACCTTCAACAATATTGCACTAGTATTACAAAATAATATTTTATTACGCATGCTAAAACTGTTGTATATTTAAATGCGTTCTAGGTAGGCTGCTATCGTGTGTGGACAATTGCCCGGGCGTGAAGAAGCTGTTAGAATGCGTCCGTGACACGCACGGGAAGACTTTCCATCTTTTACCGTTATTTTCCTGTCTCAAACTTGAAGGACCAGAAATATTTAAAAAGACTGGTTATAGTGTATGGTCATTAGCAACGTCCAATATTTCAACTGGTACTATTGTCATTTCTGGTTTGTATAAGGGTTCGATCCATATCCATGAACTAGAGACAGGTATGTAGCTATATGGTAAAGATAAAACAAAAGGGTATAAGTTTGGGAGTTTTGATCATCTTTCCTTGAAGCTGAGTCCTGATAGCGAAGGACACAGCCCGAACGTGACCGACTCAATAGGGCGCCTCTGGCTGGCACCATACAGTTGTGGCGGTGAAAGGGTCAGTTTTTATGGAAAAGGAAAACCGGAGGACTGGGAAATAAGGGAGCGGTCATAAAGTAAGTGCTACCCCAGGGCGGAGGATATTTTTAATTTTGTGAAAAAAATTTCATACCCCCACAAAATTGTCGGATAATATTTGGTACACCATCAAGATAATAGTCTCAATGTTTCATACCCCATCATAAAAACGATAAGTTTACCGGGGTTTATTCATGTTGATATGACCTGGGGTGTGCTGATAGGGCTCAGAAATTCTGTTGACTAATTGCCATTATCCTATAAGTTTTATTTTTAGTAAGTTTTATCTTTCTTCAAGTTAAAAATAACAAAAAAGTAACAGTCAAATCCGAAATGCCGTTTTTTGGCCCCATTGAATACAACCGCCTGTGAAAAAATGGCGAATGTTGCTAATATTTTACCCATTTTGGTTATTTTATGTAAAGAGATAAACATTTTGGATGTGATATTTTTGGGTCTGTTACATTCAAAAGACATATACTTTTATGTTATGGCATACCTCAGATGTCCATAAACACCACCATTTTTTTTTACAAGCTGGCATTTCTGTACCATGTGAAAAGACATACAACTGAAACTGACCTGTCTCCCCATATAAACAATCCAACATTTTCAACATCACTGATTGAGTGATTTCACCATCATCACTGTGACACTGTCATTGTTGTCATATTGTTCCATAACTTGCATAATATTTGCAATTGCGCATTCTGCTGAAACTCTAGCTCTTTTTAGTGGCATAACTTCTTTTGTGTAAACCGAAGAAACAATGAAGTCGATAAAGAATAGTTTGTAGAAAAAATACGAAATGGCGACCATGTTTTTACACCAGGCCAATATACTATGTGTTGCATGAAGTGTAACACAGGTGGACTACGAGCCTGCAGTATAGTTTTGAAAACAATATTTATACTAAATTGGTTTCATATTCTGCAATATAAATATGGTAATGTTTGGTGTTTGCTCAACCTTGAAGGTACAAAGAAATATGTGTATTTGTATCTATAAAAATATTATAAATAAGTATTTTATATTATATAAGTATTTTATAATATACTATATTATATACTATATTTTACTATTTTATATAATATTTTATGGTTATTTTACGATATGATACGTCCGGATAACCATAGGCAGCCCAATGTTATGGTTGCCTGCCTGCACGCGAGGCATTGTATAGTTGTAGGCATTGTATAGTTGCCTCACTTGCCCGCGTGCAGGCAGGCAAGTGAGGCAACCATAACATTAGACTTGCTCCAAGTCTCTCTTTCATTGTCAATTTTTTCATATCGATCCACTATAGTGTACATTACATGACGCATGTCATGTACAGCATAGTGGATCGATACTATATAACAATTGAAGAGAGACTTCGAGCAAGTCTACCATAACATTGGGCTGCCTATGGAATAACTTTTAATTTTCAGAAAAGCAAATGGTTCATTTGTTCAGGGATGACGGATAAATGTTTATTTGGGTGTGCTCATTGTGTGCACCCCGGTACAAATAGGGTTAAAAATGATTACACTGTGTATTAAATATACGGTACAATAGTCTCTCAATAGTCTCTCTCAGCCATTCTTTGAATAATATTTGTCATCATGTACTCCTCCACACAAGTTCATGAAGAGGAATAAAGTCACAACAGCAACTGCAAGGGAGACTACTTGAGCAACGGTTAATAGATGGCACTGATGTATGAAAAATTATTTGTACCATGAACGGAGCCGTAATATTAAACTGTATTAACACAATTTTTGTATTGAAAGAAACAAATTTTGTTTCATACCCCCTCTTTAAAGTGATAAATTTATTTCATACTCCATCCAGATCCCTGAAAAAAATTTCATACCCCATCCCAATATCCTCCGCTCCGGGGTAGCACTTACTTTATGACTGCTCCCTAAACCTATATGGAAGCACAAAAGAGAACCAACTACAACTCTGCTTATATGAATTTACAAATACATCAACTCGAAGTAGGCCAGTCTCATCCTTTACTCTTGCCCTACAGAGCAGGCTTAATTCAGCGGTGAGGGGCAGGGCGCTAATCGCATTTGTCAGCCATTCATTATAGTTTGATGTGAGCAGGCCTTGCCATGACGAAAACAAAACTTAACTTTGAGTTAAAGAATACGTATAAAGACGTTTTCTCGCCAAATTTTGAATCTATCCTATACGAAGATAAAGTTCGAATTTTCACAGTCGCCATTTTTGTTGCGTCCGGCTTGAACTAGTACCTTGCTGATGAAGGACTCAAGAAAGTCGCTACTGCGTTTGCGACAACTCTCCCCATTTCGTCTGGATTAAATAAAGCCATCAAAATATTGAAGTTTCTATATTTACAGAAATCACGCGCGAAATATGGTGCGTGCGAAGGCTCTACCTACGCATATATCATTCACAAACAAGCAATTTTGTAAAAATGATATTTATAGATAATCGCATTTACTTTTTTACGATTATTTATAATTATAAATATTTAAAATTTGATTGGTGGTAAACAATCATTTAGGGGAAGACGATTATTTACAAATAATCATTTTACTAAATTATACCATGCGTTTATCAACTGTCATGAGCTGGTTCAAATTTTGACGAGAGTTGATGAAAGTTGTTGCTGGTAATATCCAGTCAACTGTCATCAGATCTCATGGAAACTCTCGCTTCTCAACTCTCATCCTCGTTTGAGCAACCCTTGTGTGTTTGTTGCCGAGCACGTGGATCATGAGCCTGGGCGAATTCGGCAACCACACCCTCACAGTAATTTCAAAAGGGCCATTTTGGCCCCTAAAATGGGGCCAAAATTTTGACCCTGAGGCGGCCCCATTTTAATGGGGCCGTTTTGGCCCCATTAAAATAGGGCCATTTTGGCTACTTATTAAAGGGCGATTTTGGCTATTATGTGGGGCCATTTTGGTTCTTTCAAAGGGCTGTTTTCAATCTTATAATTAGAATGATAGCAATTTCAGCTCTCAAAAAAGAGCCAATTTAGCTCTACGTGGGGCTGTTTTGGCTCTTCAAAAGGGCTGTTTTGGCTCTTTCAAAAGGGGCTGTTTTGGCTCTTTCAAAAGGGGCTGTTTTGGTGGTTTCAAAAGGGGCCATTTTGGCTCATTCAAAAGGGGCTGTTTCGGCTCTTTAAAAGGGGCTGTTTAGCTATTTCAAAAGGGGATGTTTTGATTCTGAGGACAGCACCATTTTATCGTTGCTCACTAGACATATTCAAATAATCACACAATGCAAGTTTAAAAAGGTGTATTTACATGAAGTTTACCTTACATTAAAATATTTACAAGATGCTGGGCACTTTGGTGTAAAATTTGCATGCACAGCAACACATTTACTGTATATATGAATATCATAATGTCTTATTGTTTTACTTGCCAGTGCTGTCACATAATGGGTTAAACAATAAACTGAGGTAAAACCATGAATATTTTCTGGAATCAGGAATGAGCCAATAGCATATTAGATCACAAATACTGTACAGTACCGACAACATCACCCTTGCATTTTAGTAAGCATCTACCATGTTCAAAGATTCTTTATCGCATTGTAAACTCCATCCTACATAATGAATAATTACAGATAGATTATTTAATTAATATTTGTTTTCATAGGAAAAATTTGATTCACTATGACTATGGCTCCAACCTTAGACCAAATTATAGCTAGTAACATGCTAACCCAGAAATAGTCGTGTAAGGTTCACTGATATTCCGATAACCGATACTGAAAGACTGATATTTTTCAGATACTGACACCAATATTCCATGTCATTACACAAAATTCAAAGATGACATCAAATTACTGACATTTCAATTTAGTTGGTGCATCACTACCCAGAAATCATGGTCACACAGGAAAATGTTAACCCATGAAGTTGCATTGCACTCCTACTTTATTGTATTCCTGTCTAATGTCAATTGCCAGACATATTTGTGAGTGGGAGTGCTGGTGATTAATGGGTTAATGTGCTTACGTCCCTATTTTATTGTCTTTAATCCATTAAGTACCAGTGTTCTCCCCTTGACAAGTAAAATCGTCTGGCATTAGACAGGGTAAAATAATAAAGCGGGGTGTATCAAGATGCAATGCAACTCAATCCATGGATTTTGTTCATTCAGCATTGGCTACCAGAAATGTGATAAAAAGCCAATGTGCATGTAATACAAAGAAAGCTCTCTCTAGATTAATTTATGATTTGTCTTATAAATGACCATCAATACATTAGCACTCTCCACTCGAGTCTTGATAGACAGAAGACAATAATTTGGCATCAACCCAGTATTCATATTGGGTCGTTCCAGAAAAGATCCATACTCCCCCCACGGAGGAAATTTCTGCCGTCCGGAGGGGGAGGGGAGAAAAAATTGTTTCTGATAATAGTAAATGTATTAGGACATCCGGAGGGGGTAGGGGGTTAACTTCCTATTTCCTCCGTGGGGGCGGTATGGATGTTTTCTGGAATGACCCATTTGATACTGTGCTTTTGAGTGCAGAATGGAAAGCTTTGACTTCCACTCACTCTAATGGGTAATCATCTAAGTCAAGACTCTGGGGTAAAATCTACCTATAAGGAATCTCTATAATCATACTCACCATGTAGTAATTTTAAGCAGCTTTCCCTTGTCTGTAAGTTGGCTGTAATAGGTATGCTGGCAACAAAAATACAAGATGTCAGCACTTGTAAAAAGAATACTAGTTTTATGATCCCTCCTGCAATATGAACTCTATTTAGAGTGTTTACAGTAAAATGAATGATTCTACCTCTATTTGGCTTAGGTGAGACCTCATTACTTGTTGCCGGGATCCCACCTGCCAAGACGTGAAATTCTCATATACAGTAAGCACTCTATCATCCCTGCCAGATGGGGTGCATGTATCCCGTCTATTTTGCTTAGCCAGGTTTCTCAGCAAGACTGGATTAAAACCTCCTGTCCAGCCATGCCATTATCACATACATGTAAACAGGCACATACAATATGTAAAGGTGGACTTGAATAACTTAGATTCTTGCACTTCACTTGCTGGAATTAATATCAGTTGGTTAGAGCGCTGCACCGGAATCGCAGGGCTGTGGGTTCAATTCCTACCAAAGGACCTTGTACTGCATTTTTCGCAGTCGTTCCTGGTTAGGTCTTAAAATGGATCTATTCTAAAAGACCACACGAGTCAGAACACGAGTGAACACGAGACAACACGAGTGAACACGAGTGAACACGAGTCAGAACACGAGTCAGAACACGAGTCAGAACACGAGTGAACACGAGTCAAAAATTTGTGAACACGAGTCAAAAATGACGAACACGAGTGAATACGAGTCAAAAACTGACGAACACGAGTCACAATTGACGAACACGAGTGAACACAAGTCAAAAATCTGTGAACACGAGTCAAAAATGACGAACACGAGTGAACACGAGTCAAAAACGCATTCTTAAAGAGGCTCCCTACAGTTTTAAGCCCGTGATGAAGATCTGTACTGTGTAATTGCACGCGGGTTTTTTGGCGGCCCACAGGATGTTGGATTAATAATTAACAATTATTCGCCGAAGGCGAGGTGATTATCGGTGAATAAAAACCGAGACGAAGTCGAGGTTTTTATTCACGATAATCACCGAGCCTGAGGTGAATAATTGTTTTAGTATAATTTCATAGGTGATTATTTAGAAAAAAATTAAAAATACACATTTCTTCGTCATTTAAGTGACAAAATGGCTTCGGCCGCCATTTTGAGAATCGCTTAGGTGATTATCGCGTAATAATCACCTCAACAGCAGCCAATCAGCGTGGAGAATTTTGAATAATCACCTATATAATTATACTAATAATAATTAAAATCATAACGAAAACTTTATTCAATTTTAATAATAATAATACTTATAATTATTATAATTATTATAATTATATTAGAATTAATTATAATTATATAATATATTAATTATTACAACAATTATTATTTAGTAATAATTATTAGTAATTAATTATAATAATTATTAATTAATTATTAATAATTATTATTAATTTTTATTAATTAATAATAATTTATAAGTATATAATAAGATGAAGATGATGGTCCATAAGATGAAGTTTTGGTTTTGTTTGTTGTTGCTGACCAAAGTAATGCGGAGTCTTTGACGGTTCACCGTTCAGATGATCACATCTTGCCACATGGAAACGTTGGAATCTTAGCTCTTCGTTAAAAGGACACAAACAGAACGAGGCTCAAAAACTTTCTCGCAGAAAATCCAAATCCTTTTAAGAGTCGATTGCAGAAGATCTAATTCAGAGAAAACCAACTACAAGTGATGGTTCCTTTGTTATTGGATCGGTAAACCATTCCAATATCCAACAGTCATCATCCATGAGTACGCCGGCCGGCTTGACTCGTTATCCTCCATTCTTGTCGACGGCATCCGTATTCCAGTCAACAAACCAATACGTCGTCACTGGTGCACAATCCTCTCTTGCTCCACTGATGACTCCGCGTGAGCCAACCCTTACTTCGGCCGTACAGTACAGTAATAGAGATAGTGTTACATTCCAACAGCCTTCTACGTCATCTGCCACCTGCGGTCAGATTGAAAGCCAGCCTTGCATCGGCATTCCGCAACCACAATGTCGCCAATTAATTGGTGTTGATATACAGCAGCAAAGCAATGCAAGCAATCGTTTTGCTTCCTGGAATTCCAGCATGTCCCCATACCGGTACGAATTGGTTCTTTTACCAAATTCTGTCACAAAATGCTATGGCTGTTATCAAGAGTTCACGCAAGGATATCGAATGCCACCTAATAACCTGGTTGTTAGGCATATGGACAGAAGGATAACTGGACGTGGACAATTTTTATTTAGTCCAGACTTTAAAGCCACGTATTATCATCCTGTTAAAGAGCATATTATGCTAAAGAATCCTGTATTTGATGGTCGTGTCAACAATTATTATTTAGTAATAATTATTAGTAATTAATTATTATTAATTAATTATTAATAATTATTAATTTTTATTAATTAATAATAATATATAAGTATATAATAAGATGAAGATGATGGTCCATGGTCGCTCCCGTTCTGTCTCAGATGCTTTCACCAGACCATCTTCATGTTGTTAACAATGTACTAAATCTTGATTTTAATTATCTTCAGGATAGCTAAGTACTCAAGTTATTTGGGCATATTAATACTGTTTTTCTCAGTGTTCGAAAAAGTCAGGATGTTTGAAAGACGTAATTGCATGTATTTGCAAATATTGACATTATTAAAGTAACGTATATTGAGCAAGGTTTATATAGCCAAAAAACTGCATCAGTTGATATTAGAAAGACTTATCTTGGTTATGGTGTTAGTTAGGTTACTCGTTTGAAGTCAAATACTTTATGTGTTTACAGTACTCGTTTTGAGAGGCGTATTGGACGAGACGATTGGGTTCTTGTTAATTAATCGTTGATCTAATTGCTGTGGCTAGTTTTTCAGAGATATATTAGCGCTAACCTTGGACCTTTAGGTTAAATATTTCTCAATGACAATTTGCTAAACTTGCGAAAGTACGATTTCTAATGGTCTAGATATTTTCGGCGTTATGAACAAACTGTTGAGAAATTAGTTTTAGGAGAAGATTTTCGTTCACCTATAAAAGGACGAGGTTAGGCTATATGCCTTTGAGCACTGCGAAACGGCACTACAATCGTCGACAAAGCTTGGTGATATAAATAAGTCATGCATATATGTTTAAAAAATACATTTTTGTCCGGTGTTAATGGTTTACTGGCTCATGTTCATGTTTTTGACTAGTGTTCATATTTTTTGCGCTAATAAAAACTAAAAATACTAAAACCACGTTGTAGTTTTCTCTCACTCTCTTTTACATGAATTGTACAACCTGAACGGATTATTTGTGACGTAGTTTGACGCAACACATGCATGGCAATACAATCCATACATAACATGCAGGTTATACAACCGTTATTCCCATGTAAAGCAATACAAATGTCAACCTCGCATCGCACGCAAGCGGTTTTTACTTCCACTCCTCGACGGCCCACGCTGCAGCAACTTTGGAATAATCTGCTACCTGAAATTAGATTGTCAATTTGTCGCATACGATTGTCATTCTGACGTATTTAAACGAGTGCTGATGCCACATTTTTGCTCATTCGCTGTAATGGTGAAACTAGTTTAAATCTCACTGCACATGTTCACGCGTGTTTATTCGATCACATACGCCAGGGTCATGAGAATCGTATACGACAAATCGTATCGTGTGGATATGCCTTTTGATTCACCATCGTGCATGTTTAAATAAATGCTTTTATTATTATTTTTATAATTAATATAATTATTATTATGGAAACATCAAACTTTATTTCTTAACTATTAAGATACAACCTTAATTTAATCACTGGAACGCAGGCAGAATTCTGGCTGCAATTATCGTACAAGCTGGAAGCTACTAAAAGTTTACAATATAAGTAAAGAATATTTAGATATGTTTACAATAATTAATATCATAATTATAATAGTATATATATATATATATATATATATATATATATATATATATATATATATATATATATATATATATATATATATATATATATATATATATACCGGGTGTCCGAAAAAAAAGTACTCCTGTTTGATTCGTAATAACTTCTAAACAAGTAAAGTTTTTAAAGAGAGCATTAAATAGAGGAAGGACTAACTTAGATTTTGATATATTACAGTTGTATTTTACTTAAAAATTCACGGAGATATTAATGTTCAAAATCGGGAGCATGTTTTGGGATGTGTATTATCGGCATATCAAATATTAACTCCAGCGTTTGTTTGCTTAATGACATATCAGGCTAACTTGTATTTCAGCGAATTATCCAGTTAGGGTTTGTAAAGGATATGGCGTAGATTTAGACATCTTACATGTAAGTCTTAGCTCATTGTTTCCTGAAATATGAACGTTCGAAATTATGCAAGTATTTAATATTAGGTCTTCACAAACTTAAAAGTACATCAAAGACCATGGAAGGCAGGCAGGCGCTTAAATTTTTCTTAAATACAGTAGCCTAAATTATTTTATGTTTTTAATGGGTTCAAACAGACTGAGTTGATTATTTCTCGGTTAGAGCAGGATGAATATTATTCTTTATTGAAGGAAATAATATTGCTTTCTGCAAATACACATCACCGTATCAACAGTATCAACGCTACTACTTTGTTACGTTTTGTCCCAAAAATGTTGCATGTCTCTGGGGAGTTGCTTAATTGTTATGTCTTATGGAGTTATATGGTTTGATTGTGTTTCATATAATTCTCACTTTACTCTGAACTTGCCAAGATTAAGAAAAGGCAAAAGAGTTTGGGTGTTCTTAACAAGATTTCAGAACGTTGCAGAAGTTAGAAGTGCTTCACAATTCCATTGTGACAGTATGCCCTAATTCAGAACTACGAACGATCCATGACGATCCTTCGCGATGCAGTGGTCTCATGAAATAAGGAAACTTATTCGTACTAGGAACACACGCGAATTTCGGACGAATAAATTTTGCTTGTATTTTGTAGATATAATAATACTTTGTTTCATAATAAACAATTTGTCAAGTGTCATTTATTTACTGGTAATAGTGCATGTTTCAGTCGGGCAAATCTTGATTAATATTTGATACGCCGATTTTTGCATATTTCAGACACATCCAGAAATATCCTCCCGAATTTAAAGATTAATATCTCCGTGAATTTTTAAGTGAAATACAACTGTAATATATCAAAGTCTAAGTTAGTCCTTCCTCTATTTGATGCAAGTTATTTCTCTTTAAAAGCCATACTTGTTTAGATGTTATTACGAATCAAACAGGAGTACTTTTTTTTGGGCCACCCGGTATATATATATATATATATATATATATATATATATATATATATATATATATATATATATATATATATATATATATATATATATATATATATAACAACCGGATATTAAATATAACAACCGGATATTAAATATACCCGGAATTCGCGGAAGATTCGATTCATAATAAACTGTGTTCGTGGTAGTCAAAGTTCTATTGAACGCATGCATTATACTGATTATATATGTAGCGGTGGCCGTTTTTCTCAGCACGTATATATATATATAATCTATTGTAATATTAATTTAATTTAAAATTGTAACTAGGAACCTTAATTAAAAAGCCTTATGGTTTCTAGAAGGTTCCTAGCCCTATTATTGTAAATACTTCTATTTTTTATTTATATTATGTAATTTGGGCGAATTAGTAAATAAAAATAAAAATAAATAAATAGTGCTAAAAAGAGAAATTACGATATACCATAAATATGAGTTTTACTTGGTGTTCACAATCTTGTCCAGGGTCGTTGTTTATTATTTCCTTTGCATCTAATCCATTAATGAGAAAGAACGGAGGTTAACTCTAAGCTGACTGGAACTTCATTACGCACTCGGTTTTTGTATCAACCAATTTCGTGTTCAGACATTTGTGTTACGTTGTTGACCATGCACTTCTTTATCACGAACACCTTTTCGCCAATCCAATATATTTGTGCCATAAAAAATTCTCAGTTCATCAAAAAAACAAAGAGAAAGGAAACAGCTTAGTAGGTTATAGGAGGTATTGTTATGCAACAGCATTGCGTGATCGACGTTTGCAATCTAATTATATTAGAGAGCTTAAGCTTCGCAATTTTAACAGGGGCGGGGCGGCCCCCCCGACCCCCAACCTGGCTACGCCTGTGAAAATGTTTTCAGCAAAACCGTCATCGTGCCGTCATCCACTCTGACTCCAAAAGTTGTCCATCATCATCATCTGTTTTCCATTGCCTTCGATCTTCAAACAATCAGGGTAAATATGTAATCTAACAACATGAAGTCGCAAATCGCAACAAAGGCCAACAGATGATTAACATGATGTGGGTAAAAAGATTTATCTGAACTTGAACTCGGAGAAGTTTTATATGACATATCGCTCCTAAAATTTTCGAAGAGCAGTAATGGTTTATAAGATCAGGTAATCATCTTTTGTAATAACTTGAACAAAGTGGGAGTCCAGTGTAGATCGAGGTTGTAGGAATAACACAGTGTAAGTAAAAAGTTTCTTTCAACCAGCTGAAAGAAAGATTCCGAGTTCAGGTTGAGCGAGAAACCTATGTACCCACATCGTGTTAATCATCTGCATGTTGGCCTTTGTTCCGATTTGCGACTTCATGTTGTTAATTAGATAACATATTTACCCTGATTGTTTGAAGATCAAGGGCGATGGAAAACAGAAACTGTCTGTACCAGTGTGGTAGTATCAATGTGAAATTGCTGCATGTGCCGAGTGATTATATTACTACCTGAAATAAACAAGCAGAAACTCGACTTTCGAGCGAAGGCTACTAACTCTTGACGAGGGCCTTCGCTCGAAACGTTGAGTTTCTGCTTATTTATTTCAGGTAGTAATATAACCACTCAGCGATGGAAAACAGAAGATGATGAAGGTGATGATGATGGTGATGATGATGATCATGGTGGGTAACTTTTGGAGTCAGAATACTGATGACGGTTTCACTGAAGACATTTTGGAGAGCAGTGATATTTTGATAAAGAGCAAATTACTCAGTCTGAGTCAGGTAATTTGTTGGTCTTGTTCCGATTTCGTCTTAATGCTGTTGGACAACATATTTAAATTTAATTGAGTGAGAATGGACAGTGTGTAAGTTTGTTGCGGAAAAGCTGTTAACTAAATAAGATGGAAACTCCCTTTCTCTTGATATACATGCGTCATAAGCGAAAGTTATTCTAATTAGGTTGCAAACGACACGCAATGCTGTTGTATAACAATACCTCAAAAACCTACTAAGCTGTTTCCTTCTTCTTTGTTTTTTTTGGGTTTTTTTGATAAACGGAGAATGATGATTGGCCATAAGGCGTTCGTGATAAAGGCGTGCATGATCAACAACGAAACACGAGTGTTTGGGGATGAAATTGGCTGATACAAAAAGAGTCGTAATGAAGTTCCAGTCAGCGTAACTCAGAATTGCTAGGTTGGCCCTTGAAAGAGTTCATCAAACCTCCGTTCTTTCTTAATAATGGATTAGACGCAATGAAAATAATAAACAACCAACCTGGACTTATGAAGTTGACGGGAAAAGATTTAGAAAATATATAAGATTGTGAACATGCACCGAATAATACTCAATTTATGGTATATAGTAATTTCTCTGTTTAGCACCACTCCCTCTCCACCCCCGGCCCTCTCCTGTAAGCAATTAATGTATAAAATCGTGAAGCGTGAAAGTATTGTATTTGAAAGATAATTATGACATTTCACTGAAAATCACAGTACTCGATATTGCATATTTAAAGAGAATAAAGCCCGACGCTCACGAAAGCAACTTGCTGAGCTAGCCGCCTCGCGTGGCAGCTAGCTCAGCTATGTATTATCGCCGCACTCGTTGAAAAAAACTACTCAACAACAACAGAAATGAGAAAATCATTTGCATTTTCCTCCATTTTGTTCCAAGTCACATGAAGAAACCATGGTTTGTCATTGGTTAATTGATTCAAACAGCTCAGCACTTAGCAGCTCACAACATCCGCAGACGCTGAGATTTTTTCCTCGCGAGGCGAAAAATATCAAACACGATAGATATTTTCCTCAAGGCCTCGAGAGGTTAAATCATCACGGAAACTATCCGCACACGAGAGCAACTTGCTAAGCTAACCGTCTCGCGAGGCGATTAGCTGAGCAAGTTGCTCTCGTGTGCGGCGGGCTTAAAATGTGCAAACAGATTCTTTGAATACATTAGAAATACCCCCCCCCCCATCCCCGGCTTAAAATTTGATAAATTACGATATGCATGTTTTAGATGTTTACAGGGCCGTACGCAGAATTTTTTCGATAAGTTGATAAACAAAATGTTTCAGACGATAAATTTGTCAACAATCACCTTTAGTTCATGTTCTTGTACAATACAATTTCTTAAACCTTCTGGCTGTATTTATTTCTAGTTTTTAGAATGACATGTTTATTTTTGCGCTTGAAATCTGGCTGTAAAGACGCACAATGAAGTCACTAGCTCCTTTTTACCGCCATTTTGAGCCTTCGGAAACGTTCGGAACAGCTTCTCATCAAGTTCGCAATACTATTACAGGTAAGGTTGACACATGCGCAGACGTTTTTCCGCGGTGTTCGACGAAGCATGAACTTTGGAGAGGTTGTACTTCAATTTGTGCAACTATTTCGCTTGGGAGGAAGTGGATTCTAACTAAGTAAGTTCTAATCTATCCATTCATGTAAAAATTATGTAGTTACACGAGGGGTGCTACGGAATTGAACATTTTCGACCCTTATCCAACGGCCTATCTATCAGTTAGCACCGGCAGTTAGCACTCGAGTTCCCAGTCCTCTGTACATTCTGACGTCGACGTCGTTTACCTTGTGCTTATGCTTATTTCATCAATGTATGCATGCTTATTTCATCAATGTGAACCAGGCTATTATCTGACTTTCTTAAAGTGACTGACTACGATTACCATTTTTGAGAAAAATTTCCAATCATGCTCATGATTATTTATTCCAAATTATACATGTCTATAGGAAATAACAGAGTTCCGGATGTAAAAATAAAAAATCGCACAGCATATGTCCTAGCTTGAAGAAAGTAATTTCACTAAACATAAGTGTGAACTTGATTAACACTTGACATATATGATATATTACCTTTAGTTGTGGCGTTAACATCAATTCCGCACTTCAAAAATCTCAAATTCAAAATGCTTTATCGCTGCCGAACAAGGCAAGTAAGGCAGCACAATATTCCTGCAACTTCACTCGTTCCAACTCGTGCGATCGGTATATAAATTATGCTTGCGAATCTTGGCTCACATCGGTTTGGAATCCATATTCGATCGATTTTTTGGGCTAATACATTGTAGTGGCTATGTAGGCATATAGTTGAGGATTGTAGTGATAACGTAGGGATAGTAGAGGACACTGAGTGGTGGACAACGGGAGATATTTACGCAATTTGTATCCCCAGTAACATTACGTAATTTGACTAAAATTTCAAAAGGCTCTGCGAAGGAGAATTAAGCAGCGCCCTTTTGACTTTCATTACGTCATCAGGGGCCGGTTGTTCAAAAGCCGGTTAGCCACCTCTGCGGGTTAACCTAAAATTCAAAGCAAACTTCCCAACAGCTTGTTTATCAAATTGGAAATATTTCTTCAGAAATCTTGCGTGGAGCAATAGGAGTTTTCTTTACTGGAGTTTGTAATATACAAATGTGAGGACATACAGGAATACAGGATTAGCGATAATCCAGCATTGAAAAGCCGGCCCCAGCGCTTTAAGGCTATGTTTACATTGTATCGGATCGGTTTTTGCTTCGTTCACGAAACGTTACGGCCCAAGTGTAAACAGCTTCCGCCCTTGCCCATCTAAATACAAAAATATTATAGGTGAGCAAGCTATACCCGCAAATAAGATTAGAATAGCAAGTCTTTGTTTCCCAGATGCCATCTTGAGTCACGCATTGAACTGAAAATTGCTCCGATTTGTGTTTACATTACAATGAGAGCGTTGCAAAAACCGATCCGATACATGGCGCACCACTTCGAAGAGCGAACCGCCGCACCACCGGTCCGTTGCAGAATTTGAGACGATAACAACATTTCATATGTAAACAGAAGCCCTATCTGGTACGGTTTTTGCGTCGGACGCAAATTGATCCGATACAATGTAAACATAGCCTAAATTTAAACAACATGAAATACAGAAATAGAACAGTCAAGGACCTGTATATGAGTTTGCACGCATTTCATTTAGGACAGATAATCTCAACTGTTTTGGGGCAAGTTGACCATGACGGTCAACATGGTAACGCTGCCCGAACCCCAATCCGGGACGAAACGTCCGAAACTGACCACACCCAAAAACGACGCTTTCGCCATACTGCTATCTACCAAACCATAAAAGCTTTGGCTATTCTGAGGTGCTTATATGGTTCAGAGATGGTACTTTTGGGGGTGGTCATTGGTAAGTGTGAAATGCCTAGTACTAATATTTCACAAGAAAATGACCATGCAATAATCATAGTAGTAAACGTTAATTTGTGGCTTGCAACTTCAGATAAACAGCAGTGGACTTACATTACCTTTTTTCCCTAAATCTTTTTGATAGAAGTATAATTGGTACTTATTTAAATATATTATCACTGGTTTGGTGTAAAATAGTTAATATTTTCTGACCGAAATAATAATTTGAAATGTGCCTACCTCCTGCAAATGGACGTATTTGGCCAAGTTCTCCACTTTTCTCCTCTGTTTATCGGCGATCTCGTCGACATCCTTCCAAAAATGTAAATCATCTCAGACATAATGGTATCAAGAACATTTTAAACAAGTTTCAACTTGGTTTCAAGTAGATCATAGCTGTTTAACCATCGACGAGGTAAATCTACAACTTTGTCCAAATTCGGCGCCATTTTGTCATCCCATCAGGGGCGTAGGAACCGGAGGGGCCGGGGGGCCAGGGGGGAGCCAGGCCCCCCAAGTTTTCGCAATTGCCCTTTAAAATTGCATTTTTTGCCCAAAGGGCATTAGTTGGAAAACTTCAATCTATGTTATTTGCGGAAAAATTTTTCAATTTCCGCGAAAAATATCATATATCCGGAAAATTTTTTGGTGTGTCCGGAAAAATTTTTTCGTATTTTGGAAAAAATGTGGTATATCCGAAAAAATTTTTTTGGTATATCCGGAAAATTTTTTGACCCCTAAAATGGAACACTAACCGAAAATTTTCCCCCTCAAAGTCTGCCCCCCCCCCAACTCTTCGAAGCTTCCTACGCCTCTGCATCCCATGTCGGTTGTCAACATTGGTGTGGAGATTGGAAAGGAATGTAGAAGAATTAAGAAGTTTTGCAAATCGTTATCTTCAAAATTCAAATAACTGATGCGATTAGTTTACTGACCACGCGCACTTTCAAAAACAATTCTCAGCTTCAAAATATCAATTATTTCAATTGCCAACGTGCATTTGACACTCGTGAAATAAGCATTGCTTGTTTGACAAAGCTGTCTAAAATTATTTATCGTGCTTGCGTGATGCATGACCAAAAATGTACTAATTTAAGTACTTGTTTAAATGTATTTCATCAGTACCTAAAGTTCCAAATGAAATTTTATTGCTTTCTGCAAAGAATGCTAGTAATTTAGAAACCTTCATCAGATTTTAGGTATATAGGTAAATCATAATTTTACTACCACTTACTATGAAAGTGTTGCTTCAAATTTGACGATCTCAAAAGATAAATCGGCAAACGACATGGGTACGCATTGAGCTATTTCGTGTTGTTCTAAACGCCGAAGGAGCACTGCTGTACACTGCATGAAATAAGCGCTAAACAGCTCGTGGCGTTGATGCGAATCTTTGAAAAAATAAACAAATATCTCTTACATCTACTGCTAATGAAAGAACGCAAGTTGGCTGATTGCCTTATAATTGGAATTTGTCGATTGGAGTGGACATCATTACATTTGCTAATTGAAATTATTGCGCAAGGTATAATGCAAGACATCCAAAGCCAACACCAACACGAAATTGAGATCGAGGCAATAATATGTAGATTGGGCAAAAGACTCGGTCGAGTGAACTCTTGATAAATGTTATCAGTGAGACTCGGATAATGATATCTTTAATCTTTAATCTGATACTCCTAAATCAGCTTACACTATAGGAGATACTAATTATATATATATGTATATACATTAACCATATAACTATATAAACTATATATATGAAAAACTTTAAAAGGTAAAAATGTACAATAAAAGTGACCTGCCAAAATTATACTGATGCCCTTAATGCAGTTAATGCACCACTTTTAAAAGCGTTGATATTCACAGGCAATTCGATAAAAGGGAAATTGTTCCAGGTTACAATGGTTCTTGGGAAAAATGGCGGAAAATTTGAAAATATCATTGTTACAAGAAACTTGCTGAAAGGGATGATGACTTGGAAGTCGGGTTTTTCTTTTTATAGGGCACACTTCGGGGGGGGGGGGGAGTTTAAATCAACGCAGCCTTGGTGGATCTTATAGAACATACACGACTAGGTTAAGCAGTCTACGCCATTCAAGTGTGTCCCATCCTAAGTTGTTGATCATTGGGGAAACATGGCTGTATCTACAATGTCAAAAATAGTGTGTTAGCTGCGTTGCTGCTCGGCAGCAATAATTATTCACTCATGCAGTTATTCACTCAGGTGTATAGTGCAAGGATATCCGAAGTTGAGCAACCAATCAAATTGCGCGAAAACAATATCCATTTCCCAAGTATATGCTAATCAGTTTATGCAGATAATTATTTGCATAACTTGTAATTAACAGTTAAAAATGGCGGCGAACAGCCGAACAATTTTGTTTCAAAAAGGAAATGGCCAATTTTAACTGTACTACTTCTATACATTAAAACAACATGGGAACTTTTAACTTTATTTTGATAAAATGTTACTAAGTTCTGCGTTTCAGACGTAAAATGGCATTTATGCACTCTAACTCTTTAACATGTACAATTTTAAATAATTTTAGTATGTTCTACTGTAGTATACGTGTCTCAGTTTGTCACTGAAAAAAATATTTGTTTGAACTTTTCGAAACATTATTTGTGTGACCCACGTTAATTCACCTGCCTTTGTTTGAAGAGTTAATGTTTTACAATAAAATTTTTGTCTTTTCGAAGTGGTGTGTTTCGTCCCCTTGTGAATAATATCTGACTACTTTTGTCATATTTGGCTGGTCAGACGGTCAGTGAAATTACCCAACACCTTGGTTGGAAAACTGGACGCTTACACTTTACATTAAGCAAAACAGACGATAATGTGAAAAAAGGAAGTGAAACAGCAATCGAATGTCATCGCGATGGGTTGAACTCTATGTTAGATACTATGCAAATGAGAAACTGAGGGAGCGAATTTCACTGCCAAACTGCGACGACAACGAAAATGCCGAAATTGATTTAGATCTCCAAGAGATAGCGCAACAGAATATCAGAACCCCTCGAACATCTTCCGTTAGAAGACCCACCAAAATTTTTGGAAGTTACTGAAGAACGTGTTCAAAAAGTTCTAGCGAAATTAAATCCTCACAAGGCGCCTGGACCAGACAATCTACCAAACTGGATTTTTAAAGAATATTCTTATCTTTTGGCCCTTCCTGTCATGAAAATTATCAATGCTTCCTATTACGAACAGCAGCTGCCTACCATCTGGAAGAAAGCTAATATTTCGCCGTTACCAAAAAAAAAACCAGTGACTATATTGGAAAAAGATCTCAGGCCTATTTCCCTGACCCCCTGCATCTCTAAGGTGGCAGAGGAATTCATTGTTGAGGATTATGTTAAACCGGCAATTCTAGACATAATCGATGCTAGTCAATATGGAGTGATTCCAAACTCGTCAACCACTATGGCGTTAATTAGTATGCTGCATCACTGGTTTATAAACACTGACGGGAATGGGGCAACAATAAGGACAATATTGTTTGATTATCGCAAGGCATTCGATTTTATCGACCATACAATTCTTGTAAAGAAACTGGGTAATTTGAACATACCTAGAAGTATAATTAACTGGATAATAGATTTTCTTTCTCATAGAACGCAGAGAGTAAAATTGGCCGATAGCTGTTTTTCTGAGTGGGGCCTTGTTCCGTCTGGTGTACCGCAAGGTACAAAGCTAGGTCCATGGTTATTTATTTTAATGATCCAAGACCTGAATATTAATTCCCCATACATGTGGAAGTTTGTGGATGATACCACAGCATCGGAAATTCTTCCCAAAGGCAATGTTAGTACAGCCCAAAACATAGCAGATCATATTAAGCAATGGTCAGAAGAAAATAGATTAAAGCTACATCCAGACAAATGTAAAGAATTGAGAATTTCTTTTAGTAAGGACCCAGTTGTTCTAGATCAAGTCATACTCAATGGTAAAGAAGTCGATATAGTCGAAAGTGCTAAATTATTGGGAGTAACAATAAGTAACAATCTAACTTGGCATGCCCATATAAAAGAGGTCGTCAAAAAAGCCAGTAAAAGACTATATTATCTGGTTCAATTAAAAAGAGCTAGGTTACCAGTTAAAGATCTTGTGTTATTCTATACGTCTTGCGTTAGATCTGTCATGGATTACGCAGTACCAGCTTTTTATCACTCCCTTCCACAATACTTAAAGAACGAATTTATTCGACTGGAAAAAAGGGCTATTTCAACAATAAATCCAGGAATGGACTACTCTGCAACAGGAGAAATTTTGAACATCAAACCAATAGAAGAACACCATAATTTCTTATGCAGTAATTTGTTTGATAATGTTACAAAGGATTCAAACCACAAACTTTATGACCTCCTCCCACAGAAACATAACTGGCACCACGATCTCAGAAATGGTCATCAATTTGACATTCCTCATTTTAATACTAATCGTACTAAAAACTCTTTTATATTTGCGATGGCATCGAAGATGTCTTCATAACGTTAGTGGTATCGTTTTTATTATCATCCTAGTAAAATTTTAAATATTTGCATAATTTTAACTTAATAATTATAATAGTAATTAAATAATAATTCGTATTTTGTAAACTTTACGTAATTCAGCCTTTGGCTGCAATGTAAATGTTTTATTAAACTATCTATCTCACTATCTATCTTATCTAACAACAGCCGAAGAATTGAGGAAAGCAAGCTCGCATTTCATACAAGGCAAGAACGATCAGCGTTTGAACGTAAACAATTCGAACAGAAATTAGAATTTGAAGCTAAGATGATGGAAAAAGAAAAAGAAATAGACAAACGCAAGTGGCTGCCGGAAGGTAAGCATAGATATCTTATATACACTAGATAGTGCATCTAATTATTCTGCAATTCAAAAATTGAAGCCGTGATTGCAGTCTCAGGTCGTTCCCACGAAATGAGAAGATTCGTATGTTTTCTATTTCTTAAACACGGAACATAAACATTAAGTTAGCCCTATTCCAAATACATTTTTAAACTATTCAAATGATGAAAGTTAGTGTTGTTTTTAAGCGTTTATTAGCAAGTGGGAACGACCAACATCGCTGCCATCTATTCAAATGGGGGTAACCGCTGGAATATTCTTGGCTTCAATTTTGCTAAAAGAGATGCACTATCTAGTGTATATAAGATATCTATGAAGGTAAGGAATAATTCTCAATGGTGGAACAGAAGTTAATGAATTGTATAGACGGTCTCCATTTCGACCAAGGCAAATGAAGGAGCTAAAACCATCCTTAATTAAAACTAAATATGGCGAACCTTGAGATTAAGCCAATTCGAAGTTTCTATTGCGCATCAAAATGATGCATTCTGCGTCGGGATAAATTTCAGTTGAACTATATAAAACAAGTAGCTAAGAATGGAAGAACTAGAATATGCATATCAAAGTATTCAACTGTTAAATCATGAATAAAATATGTAAAAAGTATCCCGACGCAGACAGAGCGCGTCATTTGGATGCGCAGCTGAAAATCCAAATTGGCTTATATTCCAGATGATCTTGATACGCGGAAAAGTACTGGCACTAGTTGTCAAATAGAAATCCATTTTGTGATTAAAACAACTGAATATCTCCTGTAATATACTTTATTTCGATTCCATATTTTTGTCAGAGCTATAGTTATCATAACCAAACATAATTACAAAATTTCAACTAGTTTCATAAAGAATAACGAAAGATATAATTGACTGAATACATCAAAATGGATTTTTATTCGGACAACCCTTTCTGAGCGCTGATTGGCTAAAATACGAACACGAGATCACCTGGTTGTATCCTTATAGTTATATGCAAACATTATTGGAATACCTGCCATCACTGGAAGCTAATCAAAGAAAGCGCATTAATTATATAAGACACTCAGAAATATGTATGTATGATTGAGACACTAGGAAAACTGGAAGAGGTTACTGCATGGCTATATATGTTCGCACCACACTCGATCCGGGAAGACATAGTACGGAATGATGTCAATTGGCAAAGATGGGATTTCCCAAAATTAGTTAGTCTTGAGACAATGGACTGAAAGAAATCTTGTCCTAGCCACAGATCATGATAACAAAAATGATAGCAAGTCCACATGGACCACGTGGCCGAGCATGCATTTCAGGTAAAAATTACTGCGAGTCTACGAATATCACAATCCTCTACACTTTCTGTCTTGTCTTAATTGAAGGAAATTTCTACAAAAGAAGTAGCTGGGCTTCAATTGTACGGGTTCTGAACATTTAACAATGCATGGGCTGCAAGAGCAAATCAACTTGTGCCAAGTATGACAGGAGACACACATCCATTTGCAATAAAGTATCTAGCCCTGTATTTGTTGACCACACCTTTTGCACATGTCGCAGTTGTTTTTCCGATGGTTATCATCGAAGTAGAGGAAGTGAAATGCCATGCCCTGAAAAACACAGTGGCATGAAATTCTCATTACCTCTACTGGTTTACTAAACCATATTAAACCTGAGCCTATACCTGATATTCGCAATATTTAAATGTTACTTGGGACTACTACAAAGAGAGTGGACATTTTCAATATTGGTATATTCAATCTGTAAATGGAGACTTTAGCCTAGAAGCAGATGTAACAAAGATTGACAAACACCACTTGTTATCATTTTCAAATCCACATTATGACCTGCATATCTTGAAAAAATGCCAGCATTTGAATAAAGAACAGCTTCCCAATTTGGAACAGCTTCCCAATTCATTTCATTTTGGGTGTGGGTGAATACGCAAAAATGAAGACTACAGGTAGCTAGCTCAAAGAAGAAACTTGATGTACCGGCGAACCAGTGCATTGTGTTATGTTTTTGTCTGAGTTTATGTTAATTTGTGCACGGTCACGGTGATTGAGCTCATTGTATTTTCGTAAAATTAAGCAACCATCTAACAGAGATAAAGTAGCTCAGACGAAACCACGTGCAACAACGATGAATAATATTTTTTGAAGTTGAGACAAAGGATTTGTCAGTGCACGGTGAGGTACAGTTCAACATCAAACAAAGATTTATATTTTGTGTTCTATTTTGCTATGATTTTGGATGAATTCTAGTTAATTGCTACAACCTGGACCTCAAATTTTTCCTGACCCAAAAATATTCGGTGAAAATCCAGCTGATACTCTAGTTGCAGATCAAAAAGCAGTATTTAGGAATTAAAGGAACAATTATACAGATGTCCTGAAGGCTGGTATGAATCTAGTTTTCCCTGCAAGGAAAATTACGTTCAGTCCAATCGTAAAAATGAAACAAACATCTGGCGACGACGAACAATCAACAATGGCCATGGTGAGCAAGCTCAGGAACAAAATGGCAAGTTGGAAGAATATGAAAATGTGATCAGGGTGTAAATGTGTGAAAGAGGACTTGCAAGATCTAGAAATGACTTGTCATGTTACCTTAACGCAAGTCAAACAGTAGTTGTAAATATCTAGCGAAAATTAACATTTCTGCAATTTGTAATGGCAATTTATCAATGTTCAGTGGCCCCTGACCGGTAAGTGGCAGTTTTACGTACTATTTAAAACGTACTATTTATCATATTTAAAGTGCGAGTCCGCAGCACGAGCATTTTAGACATGATAAAACACGCGACTACAAGTGTTTTGAATAGGCCGGTTCAAACACGACTACAATTGCAATAGATGCCGTCTCATTAGCATTCTTTATATAATTTATAAAGTATACTAATTAAGATGGACTTTTACA
Source organism: Paramuricea clavata (assembly GCA_902702795.2). Classification (NCBI taxonomy): domain Eukaryota; kingdom Metazoa; phylum Cnidaria; class Anthozoa; order Malacalcyonacea; family Plexauridae; genus Paramuricea; species Paramuricea clavata. The sequence continues at coordinate 52,670 of CACRXK020000244.1, read as the reverse complement.
TAAAGAATGCTAATGAAGAGTGAGTATTATCAGGTATAAAGCCTCTTCACGTGACATATAGTTGACATGATTTGCTTATGAATAAGCTTATGAATTATTAATGAGTGTTTGAATGCTTGTTTTCAAACTATATAATTTCTTTGAATTTATTAATAAAATATAGACTTTGCAACCATAAAGGTTGATTAAGTACGCCTATCGTTTACAAGGTTGGTTGATTAGAAAAATATATGTATATTTACAAAAACGCGTAATTTAATTAGAAAAATATAGGAAGAGTTTAGAACTTCTAGTATAAATATTACCATTATTTGCAGATAAAAATGTATGTAATTTATAAGTTACTCGATGTTTATTTACATAACGTTACAGACGAGGGAATAAACGAAGAAAATAAGAAGAATAGATAATAAATACAAAGAAATTACAGAAGCGGAAGTGGAATCGTTTTTGTATTTTGACTGTAAGTGATCTCGGTGTCCTCAAGAACAAGAGAAATCAAAAGTGAGCTTTTCATGTTTATAACAGGTGGGAAATTTGCCGTCGCTGACCAAAAAATCGCGGGCAGAAACAAAGCTCCATGCATTTACATTCAAAACAAAGCAGAAAGTTAGCAAGAAGCTGTTTTAGCTGACTATTTTCGCTTTCCACTCGACGATTAACAGTTATTCTTTTAAAAATCGATCATGATTTCTTTGTTTTGGGATGATTTTTTTTTATCGAGTGATTGGAAGAAGTGAATACTCAATATGGAGACGTGAACATGGGAGCAAATACCGTATACGTCGAGCTATGGCTTGTTTAAAACCGTAATAAATGAAGAAAATCGTGATATGAGAATGAAATGTAAGTTGAAATTTATTTTATATGCCTCAAATTTTCTATCCTGTGTTTCTTAATGTAACTTCAGTGATCTAAGTTCAAAATACAAGCTCACGAAACTTGACAAATTTTGAAAATATGTAAAAATAGCTTGACTTTGAACTGTATTTTCTTAAAAATAGCCCGTGGCCTCAATTTCAAATATAGCTAATTGGAAAGAAAAATCTTTTCGGCGTTTGTAGGTATCGATCAAACATATCGTCATGAAAATAGGGGCTCACAATGTTTTAGCTAAGTCTTTGAGACCCAGTTTCTTCGCACGTGTTGTGTTCAAATTTTTGCCACGAATCAAAGGCCGAAATGTGAAGTTTCTTCATGAAAACCACCTCGAGAAGCGTCTAGTTTGAAAATTTAGCTCTTAATTTCCATTTCATGAGCATATTTTGGTTACACGTTAAACATTTTTGTACTTGATGAAATCCAAAATTTGTTGTATATCCAAGCCCGGCTTCAGTTTAATTTTGGTGAAGACCGGAAAAGAAATGGAGATATTTTAAAAACTGACCGTGGCCTCACGATAAAACGTTCTAAAAATGTTCTCTGTTTCATGTATTTTTATTTGATATCTTAGGTGTAAGCGTAAAAATAGAGCTCATATATTCAGTTTACGAGGTTATAAAATGCATGACTTGTCTCTATTTTCATGTAAACATTCGAAATGTTTCGACAGCAAAGTAGCAACTGTTTCAGATCGAAGTGCACACGGACAGCACACCAGGGACAATGGCAGGGGTACTGAAATAGAACGTCACTAAAAAATTCTGTATGATTAATTTAGATCATGTCTATTTTCAAAGTAAAACAGTAATTTATTTTCAAACATTTGGCACTATTTACACAATTGCGCCTTTTTGTAAACACCCGTTGCGTGTATTCCACACAACACCGCGGAAAAACGTCTGCGCATGCACCAAATTATGAAAATATGGCGGGAGATTTGAATATCAATTTCTAAAACAAAAACATGCTTATTAATTGGTCAAAAATTAGTAAAACAAACGAGAACATATAGCAAATGGGTAGACTAGACATTAATTGAAAGCGTCCTGGCATTTAAAGTATGGAATGAAATATAATTCATGTAAAAAATTGTTGATTTTAACGGACACGACTTCGAAAATGTTTGCAAAATTATTCAAAACAAAAATTCAAACTCAAAAGTTAAGAAAACTCTCGAAAAGTTAAGCTTCTTAACCCACTCAAATTGTAGAATAAATCCTAAAGTTGAATTATTGTGAACACGAAAATTTTTTATATTTGGCGACACAGTTTTTTTTAAAGAAATGTATCTCAAACGAAAATTCGGAAATTTTCGTTGCTTAGTTGATCAACAAAATGTTTCAGACGATAAATTTGTCAACAGTCACCTTTAGTTTATGTTCTTGTACAATACAATTTCTTGAACCTTCTGGCTGTATTTATTCCTAGTTTTTAGAATGGCATGTCTATTTTTGCGCTCGAAATCTGGCTGTAAAGACGCACAAAGAAGCCACTCCATTTTACCGCCATTTTGAGCCTTCGGAAACGTTCGGAACAGCTTCTCATCAAGTTCGCAATACTATTACAGGTAAGGCTGACGCATGCGCAGACGTTTTTCCGCGGTGTTATTCCACACAATTGCGTGGCTCATTTTGCTCGCGCATGCTCAAACAAATTTCCCACCTGTTCATGTTCGCACCTTGCATGTGGGAGTGAGTCTTGTGATGACTAAGCTGAGTGATCTACTGGATTGCGAAGGTTCCGGCGTAAGAAGTGTAAGGAAGGTGATTGGTAAAAGGATATTGATGTATTGTTCGCTTTTATAATTGCTTTAATTTTGCGCGCAATGAAAAAAGAAAGCATTATATTATTAATATTTCACCGTATTTTTATTAATTAATTGCCCTTTTTTATTATATTAAGATCTTTAAATAAGAGGAAAGCAAAGTTATTTTTATGCAAAAATTTGAAATCATTTTATTTCAAACTCAAGGTTTATCGATAAAAGGTAGTTTAGTTTTAAGAACATTTTAAAACGTTTTGCGAAGCGTTAGTGGTTGAATTTTATATTTATTTACATTAATTTGAAGCTTATAGTACACATAATAACGTTGTAAACAGGGGTCTTCAAACCATGGGTCGCGACCCAAAATTTGGTCGCCAGCACACCCTCGAAGGTCGCAAGGCTTGTCTTGGGTCGCATGGGTCGCAATGCTTGTCTAGGGTTGCGAACTTACACTAGTAAACTTTACTAGACGAGAGATCAAGCGATAAGATGCACATATTTACATATGAATATTTCCTTGCGAAATTTGCGATTATAATGTTTTTTTCACGATTATTATGAAGCACTCAAGCGCTAGATTGCTAGAATAATATGGTAAACAGGTAAACTGGTAAAGCTTTAGTTATAATACCTTTTACTTCGTGTAACTCAAACATTATGGCTTAGCACCACTCAGCGCGCCTTCGGCGCACGTCGTCTTCCGAAGTAGAGTCGTCGTCATATACTCGGAAGCTTTCGGTGAAAAGCCATAATGTTTTTAATTATCGAAAGTTTTATTGGCAGTGTTCAGGGTCGCGGGACACCTATGAAGCTTGGGTACGTTTGGGTCGCCGAAAAAAAGGGGTGAAGACCCCTGACGTACAATAACGTACTCAACATATATATTTTTGGGAAATTGATAATTTTGTAATTAAAAGCTAGTGATATATTTTTAGGGGATTTTTCAATTTTAAAAATATTCTTAATAAAATTATTGTGTTACGATGACTACTACTTTGCTTCAGCAAATGCCCTGGGTACGAGGTCGAAATACTTCGTGTTCGGAAAATATAATGGTTTTGCAAGGGCCGGTTTCTGCATGCATGTACTTCTAGTTATTAAAGATTTCAAGTACAGCCTCAATATTGTATCAAAACTGGTCAGTTAGTCATTAATTTAATATTTGATATATATTAACTGTTGAATATGTATTTTACAACAATTTATTTTGAAGATAACAGTGTGATTTATGGGACAATTATGGAACACTAACGCAGCAAATGTACTCCAAATGTACTCCGAAGAGAACAGATGTGAAGAGAATAGACTGATTGGAAAGAACATTCACGGTGAATCCAGTACAATGCAATTAAACAAAATAATAACGTAATAAAATTATATTTATTAAATATTATTAGAATTATAACCAATAAAATTTTTTTTATCAATTTATTATTTATTACCAATATTTTCTCCATAATCAAATTAAATATCATGTAACGTATAAGTCATGGGAAATTTTATGATCAGTCGTTCTAGTGAATACACAGGATGAAACGCATACATGCCAAGATGCATGATGCATGCACATGAAGACATGTCTCACGTAAACCTTCGCATACGCAAGGCCATGCCCGCAAACCATTTCTCCAATTTGTTGCTTTCGATCGATTGTATTATTCGCAGGAGGTTTACCAAACAGTCACGTGTTTGGTTGCCATGAAGGTTCAGTGCACAGAAAATTTTCATCATCCAATCCATGCTTCTTCATGCGTTCTATTTCACACATGCATGGTTTCGAGGTGAAGACAAACGCCTCTTAATTCATAAGTGTTGGTGTAAATCAACCATCATCTGCATGCATGATGCGTGAATGACAATCATGCCGAATATGGTGATTCGCACTTGATTATAGGACATTAACTTGTAAATTTAATTAATTAGTTAATTAAAATTGTCCTCAAACTTCACGTTATTAATTTTTTAGATATTTCTTAGTGGACAGATATAAACAGCACGTCGGTCAACATGATGATCAGTATATAAACTTTATTTTTACTAAAGTAGCTACGTACAAGAAAACTCTTCTTTGACTTAGTAATACGCGATGTTTCATCAGCTCCTTATTTTATTCGTTATTCGAATTTTGTTCGTAACAGCAGAAACTGGTGATCAAGTTAGGGAAAGGTAGGCAGAATGTATCCCATAGCATTGATTTCTATACCAGCATAGTTCTATGTCAGTACTTAAACTATATGCCGGCTCACGGCTAGCTCACACGAGGCCGGACAAAATTGGAATCGTATCCCAGTCAGTTCATCCGTCCATTTTCATGCCGTGCGTAACAGGCGTATAAACGTTAACGCAATTGTGAGCATGGTATTACAATACAGAATCCATCGATGTTGCCTCGTATGAATGAACAATACAAGGCAGTCTTGTCGTAACTGATTATTAAGTTTGACGATCGATGTTTTGTGGAATCTTAAGATAGCGTTGGGAAAGAATTAAGGCTGACCGGCTAACCAAGATCGCGTGACTGCCAACCCGCATACACTTTGATCCTCGTTTAATGCAGCCTTTAATCTGCCAATACGCACGCGTAAGTTACTTATTGCTATGTCCACGTGAAACAATCTAAATAATATATCTATTCCGTTACGTCAAGTTATGACGTTATGTGCAATACAATTTGCATATAACTCATGCATATATGCCTAAAGTATACAACTATTTCAATTAAGGTTGTCCACGAGCAAAGCGGAAAAGTTGAATACGAGCGCGATACCCAGTACCTAAATGATCAGATTAAACAGATTCAACGCAGGGCGTTGTTTATAATACGGAGAGAAATGACCTGTAAGAGATTTTTCGAGCATGTGCGTATTGATACAGCACATAAGTTATATTGAATTTCCTTTGTCCCTTCAAACCATGCGGAATACTCCCTTTGTGGTGGTAACAACAAACGCTTAATACCTAGGTGTATAGAAGTGAGAGATTTGCAAATAGTTTTATAATTGATGGAAGTAAAGCTTTCAACATTAGTAAAACGTAATATTAAGGCCGGTTTACACGACAAGCGTTTTGGGCACGGCACCCTTGAAAATGGGACCATGCCAAAACTCCTACTATAGACACATTTTTATGATAAGCATGCACCGTGCCCATCGGACGGCACCTCTACTTTTCGTTTACGGCGGTATATTTTAAAGAATAAAGATGTCGGACAGAAATAGAATTATATATTTATATTTATTGGAACGAAGAAGAGTATTATATGAGCCGAAATCGAGGGAAAAAAACAATAGACACTTCCCGAATTTGCTTGAGTGCACACGAAACAGTAGCTTGGAATCGAGGCGGACAATATAATCCATTGGAAAACTATACTTATTTCCAATGGATTACATTGTCCGCCTCGATTCCAAGCTATTGTTTCGTGTGCACTCAAGCAAATTCGGGAAGTGTCTATTCAGTACTAGAAAAGTTCATATGAACATATTATGGGCAAAAGTTATCCCAGTTAGCGAGAAAACGTTTCGATAAGTTTACAAGCGAGGTCTCGCCTTGGTATGAAAATAATATAAAAAGTTACACCGTGTACCGAGATCTCGCTTGTGGACAAGCCAGATCTCGGTGACCGGGATAATGTTTTTCCCATATGAACACAACTTTCCCGTTTAGCGGGATAACTTTCTGTCGTGTCAGCAACTTTTCAATTCAATTGATGTTCAGTGCTACGTCACTGACGGAAACTTTACCCCGGTAAGCGGGATAACGTTTCTCCATGTGAACAGAACAAAAGTATTTGGCTAGTCGAATAGTTTTCTCGTTAACCGGGATAACTTTTGCCCATATGAACAGGCTCTTAAAGACGAAAGGAGTTGTTTTTTCGCGTAAATGTTGTGCCATTTTGTATTCACCCGCCACGAATTCGAGAGGTATGGACGCATCGAAGGACAGCCATTTGCTACGACCTATAGTTTATACTGCTCTATTCAGCGATGAACAGTAGTGTCAAAATTTCCGAGTAACTAGAGCAGCATTCACATTCTGTGTTATTTAAATTTGTTTTTTCACTTTGTTCTTTTTTTATTTTTGGCAAGTTGTAGTTTTTCGCCGCTTGCTGTCATGTTAGGAAGGGGACAATTTGTTTTGCGCATGCTCCATGTCGAACACATTTTTTATTTTTTTCGAAATTTGGGCATGGCACCGCTTGCTAGACTTGCCGTGACTACCTCGTGAGAAAGTCTCGGCACGTTTAATTTTTCGGCACCGGTGCCGATTTTTGTCACGTTAATTTACACGGCAAAAGGCCGAGGTGCTGTGCCTAAAATTTTGGGCACGGGTGCCCATTTTTAGGGGTGCCGTGCCCAAAACACTGGTTGTGTAAACCGGCCTTTATGCACTATGTACTGAAATACCAGTATAACCATTTTTAGAGTCGTATTTTGACATTTTATCTTCTTAATCTTGTAAACCGAATAATGTCTTTTTAATAAATATCATCATAATATTGTGCATGGCATAGAATTGGGTAGACTTGTTTTAATGTCGACTTTCGAAAAGGAAAAAGTTACTCCGCGCGAAAAAATTCGCCTAGTGGAAAACAGATTTAGCCTAATTAAGGTCCAGACACACCGGATGCGATTCTACAACGCGAGACCATTTTTCGATTTTCACTGACCGATGACTTTGATCCTAGTTTAAATTTTCCAAATATTAGTAGAAGCGTTATAACATTTTGAGTTATTTGGTCTACATATCTTTCAAAATTTGCTCTCATTAGCTGTTTTATTAACTTTCAAAAAGTAGACCGGTGTGTCTGGACCTTTAAGCGTTTATGTGAACGTGAATTAAAGGCGCTTCACCTTCGTGCCCGACATGGCCTAAACCATGTTTTTTGCTAAAATTTTGGCTTTCCTAAATTTTAAAACTGTTCAATGTTATGTTTCTCTTCAAATACATGTAGGCGAGTTTCGACTTCGGCAAGTCAAGGAACAAGTGGGCTCTGTCCAGGGGCGGCGGAACAGGGGGGGCTAGGGGGGCTAAAGCCCCCCCAGAAGTAAAAGTGGGGGGGCTTAGCCCCCCCAGAAAATTTGAATTTTTTGAAAAAATTTTGATAATTAGGGAAAAATTTAGGTTATTTTTTGAAAATTTAGGTATAAGGGGACAAATTTGCAATATTTTGTTTAAAAAAAGTGTATTTCCGAAAAAGAATTTTGATATAAGTCCGAAAAATTTTTTTTCGTCCCTTTTTTTGTATATTGTACCCCTAAAGTGGTACACTGACCGAAATTTTTTTGGCGACGGGGGGGGGGGAGGGTCGCCGAAAAAATTTAGCCCCCCCAGAACGAAATCTGTTCCGCCGCCGCTGGCTCTGTCATGCAGGGACTTCCTGGACAACCTGGTCGAGACGGTAAAGTAATATTCAACATTGTATAGACACAAATAGTCTCTGTGGTGAATTTTGATAAGCACAATTATTTTATGTGCAAGAACGAAACCTATTTTTCAGATTTCATGCATTTTCATTGTCACATTTAATTTCAATCCATGTATGATTCTAATAGAAGAACTATACATCAATAAATGTATACTTTTCATACTTCATAGAATCATACATAGTATATACCATTTATTACGACTCCCCTTGTCGGAGCTATTCGGCCATAACTACTACAAAACAATTCATGCTACATTGCTACTATTACAGTTACAATTAGAGTGTCTGTAAAAGCCAGAACCCCACCCAGAACACCCGGAACCCACCCGGAACACGCTGGAATACGAGCTATGAAGCAATGCACGTGTTTCTCTATAAATTCACGTGTTTCGCTGCTTTCGCATTAAATTCAGGGTGATGGATGGTTACGATCTTTACTTTTTACTTGTATTGTTGTTTTTTTAAATAATTTTTCTCATGGGCAGGGATAAATATATTAATATGTCGGGCGGTATATAATATCAAATGCATGAGTTTTGCTTGTTTGTAAACGTGCAAACGAAGTTTCGCTCGAGACTTTGCCCCATGTAGGCTACTGTATTTTTCGTTTACAATATTCTGCCGCACTATATGTATCTGTGACTCTATTCTACAGCAAATTTAGTTGAACAATAACCAGTATTTAACTTTGCTATCTTTTTTATTATTTGAATAATATGTTTGCATATGGTTACTTTGACTTGCAATTTTATGAAACGGCGCCATGTAAGAATTTAGAGGAATTATAAAGTTCATCCGTATTTATTATAATACATTCTCGTGGATTTGGGAAATTTTTCATGGATTTCTTTACTAGACTTACTCGCTTTTTGGAACTTTGAAAGACGTTTTAGTAATTTAGAGGCTGTTTTGTACATGACAATGACTGCAGCCTACAGTAAAAGTGCACGCGCGAGATCTCAGAATAACTATTATCTAAGTTAGTAGCTAACATATATGTATTGCTAGAAATTCCCAAAACATTCATTTGTCATTGAAAATGTTGACAACCAAATCAACAAGCTGGTGTCATATATATAAAGCACTAGCCACTAGGCAAAACGTTCATGTTATAACTTCAACAGTAACACAGTCCTTAATTTAATATATTAAATACAATATTTATTTACTGCCGTTGATCGAAGGATATTATATACCGCCTGACATAATATAAATAATCTTTGCGAAAAAAAAACCATGAGAAAAAAACCCAACAATACAAGTAAAAAGTAAAGATCGTAACCATCCATCACCCCGAATTTAATGCGAAACACGTGAATTTATAGAGAAACACGTGCATCGCTTCATAGCTCGTATTCCAGCGTGTTCCGGGTGGGGTTCCGGGTGTTCTGGGTAGGGTTCCGGGTGTTCTGGGTAGGGTTCCGGGTGCCCCGGGTATGGTTCCGGGTGTTCCGGGAGGGTTCCGGGTGGGGTTCCGACTTTTACAGACACCCTTACAATTATAAATCTAAAAACTACGAATACGATTAACTAGTTAAGTTTATGAAATAGTTTGCCAGCTTCTTCTTGAACGCGGCAGAGTTATCAACAGTGTTTTAAATCCTTTGGTATACCGCTTAAGGCTCTAGCGCCTCTATATATATGCAAAAGTCTTTAGAATGTTGACCGGAAAGAGTCCGCAAGATTTAGTCTTGTTGTTTTTTGTTAACACTATTTCTATAGTAACAAGCATACTGATTAGATGCTGAAGAGCCTTCCCATTAAGGCATTTGTATACCATAGCAATATCGTTGAGAAGCAGTAGCTATGTCATTTACGCTAAGCCATCCTAATCGCGCGGCCTTCAGTGATGTGGTCGTATTTCCCGAGACATACTGTAAAACAATTCTACAAGCAAAGTTTTGAACAAGTTGGAGCTTTGCAATATATTATTTTGTTTGGACGGGCAAAATGCAACAAAGTCCGGCAAAATTTCTTTCTGCCCCACTAATATTTTCCTCCCGTACGCCTATGCTTTAGAATAGCAATTCCCAAACTTAATTACCAGGCCATCACCTGTAGTGTAGGCTAAAAATATGCCTGGAAAGTGATTTTCGTTGCACATCATCGCGAGGCTAATGCTTTCTTTCATAAGGTAGTAGCGGAGAATGCCAAATCAAATAATCAAAAAAGCCCCCTGTCATAAGTGTGCACAACAACGAGAAATCGACTATATTCCGGCGATGACGTCATCTATAGTTCCGAAAAGTAAAAATGTTCGAATTTCGAAAAATGTTTAATGCCATCAGATAGATGTACATAATTTAACAAAAAACCTATATTACGCTGATAACTTTCAGTCGTTCGTTTGATAGAGATATCACTTTCCAAAGTTTTAAAACGTTCATTTTCGTTTCTCCCGCAGTAAAGCTTGTATTGACAGACTGTATGCAGGGGAAGGGCTTATTTTGCACTAATACTTTAATTGTGTACCACAGGGTGCGAATTAAAGGCAGTTATGCAAGTCAGAAAACTAAAATGCGACTAAAAAATTTAAATTGTTTACGTACCCGTCATCTAAAGCCTTTGAATGAAACCTAGAAAATGAAATCTGTTGCACATATCGCGAGACTAACTAATTTTACCATGATCAGATGGTCACATTTTACCAATGCACGCTGCACACAAGCAAGCCATGACTTCGTACAAGCTTATTATTACTCAACAGACACATAATGTTATTGAACATCGAACTTGAAATCCTCCATTAATTCCACTCTTTAAAATAACTTCTTTACACTACTTAGTAAACGGTTATTTATTCAGCTACAGGTTGCCGAGGGACCTCAGTAAACCCTTGCACAGTGGCTAGCTTTTTCTTAAGCAACATTCTTAAGCAACATTCTTAAGCAACATAGACTAGCATGATACAGAATTGGTAGCTCATTCAATATGGACTGTGTCAGTGTGTCGGGCTGTGATTATCATAATTTTCATGATCATGATCATCATCTTCATCATCATCATAGCAATCGCCACCATCGCACAACTATAGTATCAGCATATTCACCACCCCTTACAATATCTTTAGCACAAATATTTTCAGTGAAAACAATTTCACTCACATTTCGATGGCTTCGAGTAACAAAATACTAGTTCAGGGTATGACTTCATTAACCTTTGCTTCAATTGGAATTTCCGAAAGCTACTTGTGTCTGCTCCTTCGACTCTCTGAACAATCTGCACGAACTTTATATAAATTTTGGACATATATGTAATCTGCTTTTTCTTATAATAAGATCTTCCACTACTTCTACACAAAACTGCTCATATCCCGTGTTGTACAAAGGCATTGAAGTTGTTTCGCATGATGTCTTATCCTATATCTATACAAAAAGTTAGTAGAAGTCTTGTATCACTTCTTATATGGTATACTTGACAACCTCAATGCATGGCAAGACAATCTTTGTCCAAAATTTTTAATAAGATCCTGTTGTCCTTTTTCTTTGTGGCTGCTCCGCGCAGTAGACCTGCATGTAAACTTTGTAAAGTCTCATACACAAGGGGTGTTCTCTGCCGTTTTCCTGATTTCTGTAATAAAATAAATTGTGAAAGTCAAATTAAAATTTGACAAACAGTTTTGGTCTGCGATTTAGACTTGCAATTTATAGAGGGCCAGAGGGGCAGAGAACATTTTCCAAACGGCGAGACTGGAAATTAAAGCCCGACTTTTGATTCACCCCTTGTGGCCTGTCCTAACACATACACACATATGGTACGGGTAATAATCTTGGAATGAATATTATTGTCATTATTTCGCTGCGTACGCGTGATCACTGTACTATTTACTAGCAACTCTATAATAATTAATTAACTCAATGTTAAATATACCATATAATTACAATGTAAGACATAGTGATACCATGACAAACAAATCAGATTTTTTCTCGCATATTATACATACCCGAGGCAAATATTTGGTGATCGAGCCTTCACGTCACTATTTTGGCGACCATCATTGTCAAGTGATCGGTGTAAAGTTTCTTTGGTGGAGCAGTCTCTGAAACTTCACAACCAATTAAGTTTTCACTGTCTAAGGATTAGCAACTCGTTTTCGTCACAAAGTCTTGGATAGCAGTTCTCATGGTAGTGCTAGTAGAGTTCCCCACCGCAGTTACAGCACGAGAAATGCCTTTCTACATCGGCCGACCATTCCATTTAATATCCACACCCGCCCCCCTCCTATGGTGAGGTCAGTGAAATTTTAACCCCTAAGAAAAGATATCAAAGTGCCGACACAACCCTCCCCCCGCCACACCTCAGAAATTTTTAAGCAAGATCAAAGGATGCTAAACCGCTCAGAAACGACTTTTCATCCAGGGGGTGGGGAGGTGGACATTAAATGGATTGGCCCATCTTCGTTAGTAAAACAAGTCGTACAAATTGGGACAGATTTCTGATTTCTGGCCTTCGAGCTTCGCCCCATCTCTCACGACAAGCAACAAATCGGCTCTTCAGACGGTTCTCTGTAACCTTTAGAAGTGATTGTGAAACATCCTTAAAATAAATAAAACATTTATTCAATTTAAAATGCTTGAGTTCGCAGCTTGTTTCAGATTGCTTTTATCCATGCTATGTTGCCACACGCGATTTCAATATGGCGTAAACGAAACTTTGATCGATATTATCAAAGTTTCAAATCTCTTTTTTACCTATTGTGCACACTAGTGAACGGGGACTTTATTTCCTGAACAAGGAGACTAATGTGCATTGTCTTATGGCGGAATTTTTTAGCCTCGCGACATGTGCAACGGACTTAAAAGATAGAGCAGGTGAGGTGACGGCCTATATAATTAGTCTTAGTTTAATCGACGTCGATCAGACTTTTGTCAAGGTTCTTAGTTCTTACAGTATTTATTTGGCATGTGCTAAAACCTGGACTGGACTGGACTAAACTATGGACTGGACATGGACTGGACTATGGACTATGGACTATGGACTATGGACTATGGACTATGGACTATGGACTATGGACTATGGACTATGGACTATGGACTATGGACTATGGACTATGGACTATGGACTGGACGCATTTGTGCTAAAACCTGGGATTTTTATTTAGCTACAGCCGTTTCAACAAATTCAGTCTCCGGCAATGACTTTGTCACTACAGACACTATACTATATACTATATACTATATGACCTTACTTACTGAAATTTTATTGACATTTCATTAAATAGAAATTATACAAATTTACAACATTTTAATCAATGTTACAATTCTCGACGTTTTCAATAATTAGCGTGCGTATTAAATAACCGGACCGATATTTTGTACTTGTAGAGAATGTTCTTCTCAAGCTACGACATCTAGATCTATGATCTATCTCTCACAATCCACAAAGCGTACCAAGAAGTACTGAAAAAGGTTAGTAAAATAGTTTTAAAACTTGATATTTAAGAGGGTGGGAAAGAGGGGGTATGGATCACGTTTCACAACGAAAAAAAAAGCCGTTTCACGATTCACGTGTCTTAAAAAAGCAATTTCACGGAAAACTAGATTCTAATAAAGTAGTATAATAATAATAATAGGTTTATTACGGAGTATGTTTAATGCATGGTGCAGTATCTACGCTTTAAGTTCTCTACCTGTCAGTTAAAAATTACATCATAACTTACAAGTTTGAGCGACGAGCATGACGACGACCTCCACGCGTGTGAGGAATCTTGTCCGCAGAGTGAGGAACTTTGTCCTCAGCGTGAGGAACCTTGTCCTCGGCATGAGGAACCTTGTCCTCAGCGTGAGTAACCTTGTCCTCAGCGTCAGGAACCTTGTCCTCAACGTGAGGAACCTTGTCCTCAGCGTCAGGAACCTTATCCTCAGCGTCAGGAAACTTGTCCTCAGCGTCAGGAACCTTGTCCTCAGCGTCAGGAACCTTGTCACAGCGTCAGGAACCTTGTCCTCAGCGTCAGGAACCTTGTCGTCAACGTGAAGAACCTTGTCCTCAGCGTCAGGAACCTTGTCCTCATGCAGCGTCAGGAACCTTGTCCTCAGCGTGAGGAAGGCGTCCTCGGAGAAAGGCCTCCGAAGTTTTTACCCTTGTGCAATCGAGTGAGATCTGATAAATTTGATTATCGCGTATCATGTTTATTATGACTATTATAAAATAGATCGAAATAAACAAAGCAAAATCACAGTTCACGAAACGGACATCCTTAATTCTCACAAAAAAATCACATTTCACGACACTAAAATCAAGCATTTCACATTTCACGCGAACAAATATTGACCATTCACGGCTCACGAAAATACCCTTTCCCACCTTCATTTAAGAGCTCGAAATCTCAAATAATATTTTGCAATTCTAGATTCCCCTTATTACGTTTTCGTAGCGCTTTCCATCGTGGTTATAGTGGTATCACAGCCTATACTACCTACCTACTATAACCACAATGGAAAGCGCTACGAAAACGTAATAAGGGGAATCTAGAATTGCAAAATATTATTTGAGATTTCGAGCTCTTAAATATCAAGTTTTAAAACTATTTTACTAACCTTTTTCAGTACTTCTTGGTACGCTTTGTGGATTGTGAGAAATAGATCTAGATGTCGTAGCTTGAGACGAACATTCTCTACAAGTACAAAATGTCGGTCCGGTTATTTACGCACGCTAATTATTGAAAGCGAAAACTGTTTTGCTACAAACTATAACTTATACAGTACTTGCCCAGTGATTTGGGTGATTTCGGGGTCTGAAACTTCTACTAAATTCGCCTGAAGAAAGATGAATACACGTGCTTCAACAACACACGGGGTGTTTAATTTACCGTATCTGTATATTTAATATAAGTGCTTAATAAAATATCTAAGTAATAATATATCTAATATCATTCTTCAGCGTTATACTACCAGTAAAACATTTTCATTTCAATTTTATTGTTACTCTAATTACCTTGTAAAACGTCCGAGAAGTATATTCCATGGTAAATTTGAACGTGATAGAACAATAGATTTACGATAATCAACAGGCCGCGGTAAAAGTGCAACGTCGAGAATTGTAACATTGATTAAAATGTTGTAAATTTGTATAATTTCTATTTAATGAACTGTCAATAAAATTTCAGTAAGTAAGGTCATATAATATATAGTATAGTGTCTATATAGTGACAAAATCTTAGCCGGAAACTGAATTTGTTGAAACGGCTGTAGCTAAATAAAAATACCAGGTTTTAGCACAAATGCGTCCAGTCCATAGTCCATAGTCCATAGTCCAGTCCATAGTCCATAGTCCATAGACCAGTCCAGTCCAGTCCATAGTCCAGTCCAGGTTTTAGCACATGCCTATTTATTTATGATATTTTCAGATACCTTCTTTTAGTTTCATATACGGCTCTTTACATTAATTCACTGTGTTTGCTCTTTTTCTCGTGTTTCGTGGGTAAAAAATCGTGCGTCGTGAATAAAAAGTTGTGGACCCTTAAGGCCATGTTACACGGTGCAATTTTTCTTGCAACTTGCAATGCAATTCTACACTTGAGAGATGCAAAATTGCCAAATACGAGTCTTAATTACACTCCGCTGATGTTTTCTCAAATGATGTTTTCTCAAAAAAATTCTTCCTTGATTTCACTAATTATGCATTGCAAGTTGCAAGAAAAATTGCACCGTGTAACATGGCCTTAAGTCTGCGTTTTTGTTGTAGACTAGGAGCTACAAAATATCACAAATAAATACTGTAAGAACCTCGACAAAAGCCATGTAATTTGTGTACAGGAGATTGATGTCCATTAAACTAAGTAAGTTTGGGAATTGCTATTTTAAAGCATAGGCGTACGAGAGGGAAATATTATTGGGGCAGAAAGAAATTTTGCCCGACTTTGTTGCATTTTTCCCGACCAACAAAAACACCTCCCCCTGCTAAACTTCCAAATCCTTTTCGACTAGGGGATTTTCGGAAGGTGAAAATTTTTGACCATATTATGTTTCTTGCATTTTCGATTATTATCTTACAATTATTCCATCCCTCGTCGTTTTGCCCAACTAAAGTTTACAATTTGCCATTTTGCCCAATAAGTTATATACAATCACTCTAAATCATTACAATATATACAAATACAATTTACACAAACTCATGTTGTTAAAAGTCTTCTTCTAAGTAAACGCTTAAATTATTTTGTTTCACAGTTTTTTGTTCAAGTGGTAGGAATTCCGGCAAATTGATACTGCTCTGTTAGTCCAGCGGAAAAGTAAAAAATCATGCACTTTGTGAAGAAAGCACCCAATTCACAGGAAGTGTAGACATGATAATGAATCTTAGATATGGAGGCATCGCCAAAATTGATGCTGATGGCTTAAAATTTAGGATTTCTTATATTCTCTTATTAATCTCTTATACAATTAAAAACTTGTGAAATTGCAGGTTCACATATAGCAAAAATGACTTGCATGATTAGAAAACTTACAAAAAACTACATATAAGACTTTTAAACGGCTGATTGATTTTCCAAGCGGTTTTCCAGTTATTCCTATTTAAAAACGTGATAAATAGGCAGTTTTTTGTAATAATAATATGCAGTTTTTTGTAAGCTTTCTAATGACGCATGTCATTTTTGCTATATGTGAACTTGCAATTTCACAATTTTTAATTGTATAAGAGATTAATAAGAGAATATAAGAAATCCTAAATTTTAAGCCGTCAGCATCAATTTTGGTGATGCCTCCATATCTCAGATTCATTATTATGTTAAAGTCTACACTTCCTGTGAATTTGGTACTTTCTTCACAAAGTGCATGATTTTCTCAAATATCTGTGCATATCCGCTGGACTATGTAGTAAAATGATCATTAGCCAGTAGTGATGGGCGATACCACCAGTATCGGTTTCGATACGATACCGATTACTTTTTGGTTAACGTATCGAGGTATCGATTACCCAAACGATTACTTCCTCCAATTTTCAAAATAATAAATGGAAGTCACTTAATAAAGAGCGGACTGTTAAAGAAGTAGCCTTCTACTGTAACAGTAACGACATATTTTCAGAAGGTTACATATTTTTAACAGTAACGATTTGATTCGCCATTTTAATCCACAAAAAAACAAACATTACTTTATTTCCCGCCTTTTTCATAATTTATTATATACATGACAAAATTACTGCAATCTGATTGGTTAAGATGAGTGCAATTATTTCATTAATTATTTATCTTCTGTAATCAGTGGCAAATACTGCAATTTCATTGGTTTACAGGAGTGCGATTTGAGCATTAATCGCACCTTTTCTGAGCTGTAATCGCACTCTTGTCTACAGCCAATGAAAATCAGTCTAGTATTTACACTAGCCAATCAGCACTCAGGATACAAACTTTGAATTTTATTTTCTTTATTGCTGTAAAAAATTCAAAATGGAGGAATTCACAAATTTTGCCCTTTTAATTTTTAAATCAGCCCTCGAAAACCGTCAAAATTGAGGTCGGAAAAAAAATGCCGACCTAAATCTGACCTATCTCGGCATTTTTTAAAATCTGTTTCCATGTCTTGGAGCACTAGTAGCCTGCACTAGTAATCACGTATTTACGAATCATTGAAAAGTATAAATGTCACGAAGCCTTTTCTTTTAGAGTTTTACCTAAATTATATCATAAATATACCCGTTAATTCTTAAACCTTACACCAAAGTGCATCGAATTCTATAATCGCTGACTTTTTAACAACTATAAGAACCAAAAAGATTCTTACTTTGGCTGAATTAAGGTCGGCAAAACATTGCCGACATGGGAGGTTGACCAGACTGCAGAGTAGGGCAATTGCGCCCCCGAGATTTGTTACGTCACAAATTTTAGCGCCCCCGAAATATATTATGCAACAATTTTCCATGCACTATCTGCCCATCAATCAGACCTGCCAAGTTCGGACTTTGCCTTGGGGGGAGGATAGATTTACCGCCTGAACTGTTTCAATTCACCTGATTTTGCGACGCCCGCGAAGCGCTATCATGGTTGGCGCCGTGCAAAAATTTTTGAAAATTTGAATTCTCTAGACCGTCGAAAATAGCATTTTTAGAGTTTTTCCTACCCAAGATTTCAATGTTTTACTAGTGATTACTACTGCCTAACAATGAAGATAAGTAAAATAACTACTGATCAATATGACAGTGTTACTGTACTTACAGTTTAATGTGACTAGGAAAATTGAGAAAATTTTGGAAATTTGGAGTCTCCAGATTGTCAGAAAGCGTATTTGGCCATGTACCCCCAGCTAATTCTACGTTTGCACACAGCGTTGTCAATGAGTTATTGTACGAAAAGTAGGATAGCGTCATATAATAGTAAAAACGCATAACTTTAAGGTCATTTTAGTTATGCGTGCGGGACAGCGGGAACAAAAGCAGAATCCGTAACTTTCACACGAAATGCGGGAATTGAACCTTGGTAGGTCCGGATCAATATGGGTAACATTCTTGTACTAGGGTGTATATTTTCCTGCGTATGTTATTAATATTAAGACATGCAGTTCTTGAATATAGTCTTCCGAATGCCAAAGGTTGCCTATTAAAAGGCCGAAGCCAGAAGTTAACAGAACTTGATGGTGTAATGGCATATTGGTGTTCATAGTAAAAGTTATCTAGTTATTTACAACTATTTATGTGTGACGGCAGTGATTCTCACCGCGAATACAGGTTCGTAACTTAAAATTCTATAATGTCAAAAATTGTCGGGGGCTTATTATTTATTTCCCGCGTGTCTTCAGCTTGCGCATAAATTAAAAAGCGTGTCTTCTGCAATCCAATAAGTGTCAGCGGGGTATTTTATGCTGATTTTGATTACTTGATGTTACTGGATGTTGATGTGATTTTACTATGCCGCAGTCGCAGCGGAGTTGACTTGTGAAAACAAAAAAAGATGTGAAACAAATTAAGCCATTTTCTTCTTGTTTCAGCAATGACTGCCCTTTGGGAGGCTGGCCGCCCCTGAATCCGCCCCTGGGATATTTTTGCGCCCCTGCCCCGAGATTTTTCAGCTTTCCGCCCCCGAGATCTCGGCGAAAACGGACGTACTCTGCAGTCTGGGAGGTTGATAGGTCGGCATTTTAATACTGAAGGTCGGCATTGCCGAATGCCGATCTCGTTTTCGAGGGTTGTTAAATTATATATTTTCTGACGAAAATGACCTACCTGTTCATCCAGCAGAAGACACCGAACTAGACACAATCCAATTCAGATGATTAATTGAACTAAAGAACTTCACTATTTTGAACACGTTATAAACATACAAACATGGGGTCCCAATTGTGTGTTGAATAATTCAAACAAATGTTGTCATGTGGTTATACCGGAAATAATGCCCGGAAGTTAATAATATGTTAATTTGATTATATATGATAAATAATAATTCAAAATTGTACTATTTCACTAAGAATTGTCGTGACAAAAATTTAAAAGTTATATTGAATTTCAACAAATTGTATTTTTCTGCTTTTCCCCCTTAAACAGTTTGATTACAGAAGATAAATAATTAATAAGTAATAGAACGAATTAAGTCGTACTATTAATGCCATAATCATACTCGTGATTAACAAATCAACCTTCCGCTACGCGGTCGGTTGATTTTGTAATCACTCGTATGATTATGGCATTAATAGCACTCCTATTCGTTCTATTACCATCATTAATTGCACTCTCCAGGTGTGCAATTAATGATTTTCGCGATGGCTGGGGAGAACGGGAAATCGGAACAACAAAATCCAATATGGCGGCGAAATTTAGATAAGTATTTCTAAGAGGGTCCTGAAGGGGGGGGGGTTCCCAATCCCATTTCCCACCTGAAATTTTGGCAAAATCCCAGTCCCAGTTGGATTTTTATTAGAAATCCCAGTCCGAGTTATTGAAATCCCAGTGAATAAAAATCCCTGTGTTTATCAGTAGAATAAACAGTTTTAAGACCTTTTAAGCCACCGTGTGTGCAAGTAGCAGACACTTTATGAAATATTGGGGCGGGGGTGGAAAATTTTAAAATTTGAATACCGGAAATGGCATTTGCAGCATTCTGAGACACGCATAATCAGAAAACCCAGAATTCCGGGCGCCAGAGTATGCCTGTTTGCAGGAAGTGCTGTGAACAAAATAGTTAACAACAAAAATCCTGACCAAAGACACCAAAAACGGATCAAAATTGTATTTTAAAATACTTAAAACGTAGAAAAATTGGGAATCGACTCGCATTACCTCAATCCCATTCCCATTTTTGAGCACTTCATTTCCCATTCCCAGTGGCCAAATCCCAGTCCCAGCAACCCAAATCCCATTTTCCCAGTCTAAAAATAGATCAATCCCAGTTCCCATTTTACCCCTTCAGGGCCCTCTTCTATAACAGCCAGTCTCTGCTCTACACTACATAGCGGAATATTAATCATATCTGAGTTCTTATAGTTGTCTGGGTTGAAATATAGCCACGTGTTTCGAACTGTTCCGTTAGGTATCTAGGTGCATTTCCCGTCATGCATTTGAATTCTTCAACAGCATCACGAAAATACAGATACGTTCTGATTGGTTCTTTAGTTCTTTAATTAAGACTACAGGGTGTATCATAAAAAACGGAGTCCTCGCTTCAAATATAAATTACGAAACGAATATTAGAGTAAAACGTTCAGGTTTACATTTGTTTTAAAGCGTAGACATTCAGCTTTCCAACGATGGGTTGTTTCGTAAATTTAATCCAGTAGTTCGTGAATAATAGTATTTTAAGTGATTGCGATTGGGGAGTCAAAAATTTGAGATGCAATAACAAATCGGTACTTGATGAAAATAACTTATTTTGTCAACAAAACGAGCAAATTGAGGCATTTTGGCAATAGCTTGTAAAAATAAGTAATAAAGGCTTCTAAATACACTATTTTAAATTCACTTGCTGCCTTTAAATGCGTTTATATTCCCAGCTGAAGCGTGTTTTAGCTTGCCGTCAACTTGCTAATTTATGTTTACATTGCGCCCAATTCGATGGCGTTAGTTCGGACGATGCATGGACATAAGATTGTTTTGATGATTTCTGGAAATAACTTAGGATTTTGAAATAAATAAAACAACCTAATCTCTTTTAGAATGTTTTTAACAAGTTTTTACTAGTTTTTCTGATGTGGCAACAAGAACATTAAAGTTTGAACAAGAAAATTCAAACATTGTAACCGACTATGGAATATCATAGTAAATTTGTATAATTAAGCGGCATCTAAAAATTATAGGTTTTACTCTGGGTTATAGGTTTTACTAATCTAAAAATTATAGGTTTTACTAGGTTTTTCTCCTGTACAGTTATTACTTGCACTAAAGACACGGATGACCATTTGTTCGAAAGATAAATGAGCAGGCCTTAAAATAAGCCTAAAACCGTTTTATTAAATATAGCAGGCCGATAGTTATTAAGTACAAAAGATGGACTCCGTTTTTTATGATACACCCTGTATAGTGACGATAATACTGGCCTGTTCATATGGGCAAAAGTTATCCCGGTTAGCGAGAAAATTTTTTGACAAGTTTACAAGCGAGATCTCGCCTTGGTATGAAAATTATATGAAAAGTTAAACTGCGTTCATATGGGGCAAAAAGTTTTCCCGTGTACCGAGATCTCGCTTGTTGCGGATAGTCGAAATCTTGGTGACCGGGATAATGTTTTTCCCATATGAACACAACTTTTCCGCTTAGCGGGATAACTTTCTGTCGTGTCAGCAACTTTTCAATTCAATTGATGTTCAGTGCTACGTCACTGCCGGAAACTTTACCCGGTAAGAGGGATAACTTTCCCCATATGAACAGAACAAAAGTATTTGGCTAGTCGAATAGTTTTCTCGTTAACGGCCGGGATAACTTTTGGCCATATGAACAGGCCCTAAGAAAGCTGCGGATTGATCGAAGGGCCTTCTCCCGAAACGTCGACGTTCTGCTTTTTGTTACATCACGATCAATCCGCAGCTTAATATCGTAATTAATTTATTTTAATGTCATGTCCGTTTATAGCCGTTTTGCCGAAACAGAGTCTAGTAATTATAAGAAACTAAAAATTTAAGAAAGGCATTATTTTAGGAGAACGCAAATTTATGCAGGACCTCTTTTAATGCCATAGATTGGGGGGGGGCACTTGTCCACCCCCCCCAGCCCCTGTTTTGGCCCCTCCAGTGAACCATGTTGTCCCCCCCCCCCAGTGAAGGTCCCTTCTGTCTACAATATAAGCGAAAAATGGAAGAATAAGAGTATTTTAGTATTCCCATGACCAAATCGTTGTCTAGCGGATGAAATACATAAAAAAATGTGCCTAAAAATGCCGAAAATCAAGCCCCCGGCACTTAAAAATTTTTCTGTGGCAGACAAGTTCACACTTTTCCCGTTCACCACCTCCTATACAATCTCGTGCACAAATAATGAGACTTTTGATATTTCGTTCTATTTCTGTGATTAATTTCCCCCTCCCCCCTCAGGGATTCAATGTTGACCGGACAATATACCTTTGTATCGTTTGTCCAACATTGTTGGGGGGGGGGGGGGGGGGG